>VUQG01028901.1:0-106988 GCA_015106755.1 Etia nguti | reverse complement strand
GTTTCCATGCATCTATTGGGGAGACAGTACTAAACCCAGGTGCAAGCCCTGGCCGACTATTCAGAATATTGTGGCTAGAGCAGTAAGAGGGGCTCATTCTGTTAGACACAATATCCATTTCCTCTTCAGAGGAAATGGATATTCCTGATCCGTCACAAGTGTAAGTGGGACAGTCAGAGTTGCTAAGAATTAAAGGTTCATAGAAGATTCCATAGGAACTGCTTGGGGTCATTTTTGACCCCACTTGTGGAAGAGCGGGGTAGTGATACAAAAACTGCATTTTTTTTAAATTAATGAAAAAATAAATAAAAATGCAAATGGCATTATGTTACAAACATATTTTATGAGGAATACCTGGAATATGAATATATTACAACTTTTCATTTTAAAGATTTTGAAGAAAAACAACCCGTGGGGTCATTTTTGACCCCACGTGTGCATCTAAGGGTTAAGAGAGGTGTTTCTGTAGTCACACTATTGAATGATGGGTTGTACACGGGACTTTGTAAAACTTTTTTAACATGTGTGCAAGCAAGTAAACTTCAAAAACTAGTATAAACGAATGTAAAAATTTGACTAAAACAATTTTTAAAAAAGTGGATCAAGTAAAAATATCCTTTCAAATCACCAACATATCTGAGGCAATTTTTAGGGCTGGCGAAAGCCCACCGGGGATGTGAGCTCAGCTGAACCAAGCTGGTCAAATAAAAGGGTAAAAAAAAAACTTCCCTTGCTGATAGACCTGTTTGTGACTGTCACACGTCCAGCCCACCTGGGAATGAAGCCATCAGCGGGGGATGTCCTGGTTAGGATTCTTGTTCAATCTCTGCTCCTGGCCGCCGCTCGTGTTGCCTGTGGCATTTTGATTGAATGTTTTCTATTCACACACAGAGCTCCCTTTAATGGCCCTTTTCATGTGACAGTGATCTATATGCAGGTAATTACAATTGGCTATGATGGATAGTGCCGTCAGATTTACCATGATTATCCTGAGATTAAACGTGTTTCAGAAATTCCAAATGTCAAAAACTATTACAAGGTCACTGGAAGAGTTGGTTTTCCAGTTTTTCGGATAATTTATGTGAAATTATATGGTGGGCAGACTCACCGTGAGACTGTGCATGCTCTGTGTTATATAATCTGACCATTCACGGTAGATTTGTTTTCAAGTTTATGAAGAAAAGATATAAAGAACAACTTTTTAATTCATTCAATCATTATTTCATCCTAGTCCTATTTTTATCCCTTTTCTCTACACTTAGACTACGTATCTTTTAATGAGGAGTATTACACTCTTAGAAATTACAAAAGGCACAAAGTGGAAAAAGCGATGCCAATTTTCTGTGAGTTGTTTAATTGCCTTGCTGGCATACACCTCTCTTGTGAGTTCTTTTGTTTTAACCCAAGTCCCTTTTAGAGCCCCAAGAGACATTTATCTTCGCTGTCATCGTGAGAAACAATTTGTTGTTAATTGACCTCCCTTGTTAAATAAAGGTTATGTAGAATATAAAAGTGCTCAAGGTTGTTCTCTGGAAGCTCGGTTGGGAATCTGCCAGACAGGCAGGAGGAAGCCAAAAGAGTTTCCTGAACTAAGAGGACACTCGCCAGAAAGACAAGTCCTTAAACTATAATTGGTCTGATTAGAGGGTCTCCTAAGCCAGCACTTCTGATTAAGTGGAGTGATGGAGGTGATAAAGGCTGACTGGCAGGTGGCGCTGGACCATTAAGTGGGCAAAATGAGGCAAAGTTCTTGCCAGGTTGGACGGGGATCCTTTTCTTATATTTTATCCTTTTGTGAGCAGCGAGATGTGACCGTATCAGTCATCATCTTATGCCGGTGCCGTCTCCATGCATCTTCCTGCCGCAGCCATTCATAGACTGACACATGCTCAGAGTGTGAACAAAAGCAAGGGCACAGGCGGAAACATTTCTGCTTCAAGAGTTTTACATTTTCCTCCTCAGTCGAGGTTTAATCATCTCATTCTTTTTTCTTTTTTTTTTTCCCTCTGTTTGTGCTGCTGGACCCAAACATTTCTCTGCACCTTCTGCAATATGCACAATTCAATATTTGTACTTACTGTGTGTGTGTATATGTGTAATAAGCAGATTAGATTTCATTTTCCCTCTGAGACACACCAACAAGTTAAAATTTAGTTTAAAAACAATAACTGGGGAAAGGAGAAAGCACGGCCCATAACTCAGTTTGCAAACCACAGAAAAAAAAATTGCTCTTTTCTTCCATTCTTGGTGACTTATGGCTTTTTTGTTCCCCACAAAGGTGGCAGGTGCCTCAGTTTGTTCACACTGGTATCTTGAATGAACACACTTTACTACTGTCAACATGTTGCTGAATGCATACAGTGATATATGTAGGCGAAATATGAAAAAGAAGGAATGCAGCTCTTTGTTCACAAGTGCCTGAACTACATTTAACTGTCTGCTTTTCAGTATTTGTTTGAAATTTTTGCTCGTTGCCCTTGAGCGAGCATAGCCTTTTTTGCTTTGTTTATTTGTATGGGACTGCAACAAGTTCATCTAAAGGAGATCAGAAAAATAGGGAAAGCTGCTCAAAAACCAGATAATAGATTCAGATTGTACCTGCCCAACAGTCAGAACTCAAAATATATTATCTCCAAACGGTCGATAATGACATAAAGCATTAACCATCAATCGGCGAATCCTTGCAGCTTAACCTTTGATGCCAGGTTAGTCTTTCTGTCTGCTAATTCACTGCTGAGTCTGCTGCCTTAGTCTCAGGTGATGACAACATTTCAGAACTTTTGTTGTAACAAGTGGTTATCTGGTCTAAGAATTCCTATTCCAACCCTTGGTTATCATTTATGAATGCAGTTGAAAGAAAAAAAAAAGTCATCAGATGATAGCTGGTTGTTTGAAGGTTGAGTTTTTCTAACAGTCCCCTTTGTGCTCTGTGCATGGACCGTTTACCTGCATGCAACCAAAGCCTGTTTAAACATCAACCTGGAATAAAAACAAACGATAACCAGAAAGCTTCCTGTACCAAAAATCTTGTCCCTTGCCTACAGATTATATTTAAATGCAGATATCTGTTTATAGAGATTACCAGGCTTTTATCTGGTCAGTTACACCAGGCTCAGCACAGCAGGGACTGGCTCTGATAACATACTTGGCAGAGGAGACAGGCAGATGTGGGGTGGAGTAGAACGCAGGTTTTTGCAGTTGTGTTTCGGTGAACCTTGCACGAATGTGAAGTGATGTACAAATGAGTCAAAGACAGCAAAGGGATTTTTTAGTGAGATTTTATATGTTTGCTATTTTCTCTTCTTTTGCATATAAAAGTCTGTTATTTTAAAAAAAAAAATGCAATTCGCTGTTCCCTTTGTGTCCTCAAAACAAAACAATACCGAAAATTCATGCAGCTCTGCTAGTGAGGTAGTGGAGAGGTCAGACTTTACATTATTATGAGTTTGTGAATAAAAAAGAAACGAGCGTCACAGTGAAATTGCACAATGGGCCTTAATAATCAGTATGTGCAAAGAGTTCTGCTTCAAATTTGTGGAAGTACCTGCTAGGTAAGCAGAGTAGCTCCAGAACACTGGTGGCCCATTGAGGAGGGAAATTATGCTGGAAATACAGCTCTGAGTCAGCATTTTTTTAGGTTTAGTTTGGCTAAAAGTGTTGCGAGAGTCAGCTCTCTTTGATGGAACCAGGCAGAACACTCCTAACACCACACACATGTGATACTCACCATTTAGTAAGTTCTGATCTGGTCACCACTTGTAAGAATGAACTAAGCTGAGTACAGCAGGGAACTGGGAGTGACTAGGAGACTGCAAGACCCTGCATAACATAAGACACAGCAAGAACAGCTGCAATGGGAGCAGCAGAGCTTGGAGAATGAGAGTGGTGAATTCTGTACATTAGTGCCTGCAGAATTACACACTACAGCGTCTCAGTGTAGGGAAAAACCTCTGAGCCAAATGTCTCCCACCACTTGCTGTGGGCTCCTTACGCAGGATTTCTTAATGAATCCACTGTGATTTCCTGAAATGACATCACAGAATTGTGCACTTAAGCTATATGCTGTCAGCACAAGAAATGCTTGCAGAGAAGTTTTTAAAAAAGAGCATAGCACTGCAAGAACGGGACACAGCGGATGCCTAGAATACAGTACATGTTAATGCCAGTATAACAACATGTGTTTGTGTTGCGTTAAAACTTCAAAATGAAATGTATGTAAAAAAAGACACAATCACAAAACCCTGGAAGATCCAGGAGCTGCGCAGCTGCATGGCTGAATCTAGACGGCATTATAGTAAGATTTGGCTGACAGATCTTCACTTCTGATTGAAGTCAGAGAAGTGACTCTTAGACTGAGCATAAGCCTGGTCTGTTTAAAAAAAAAAAACTGGCCACTAACCAGAAAGAAGGCTTAAGAGATTCCTCTTCTCATAACACACGTCAAGTCCTTATTGCCTCCAGGTTATTAAAAGTAAATGTTATATTGACCTTTCAATCATTCAGTCTTATTGCTTTCTCCAAGACACTGACAGCGAACACTTGCATCTGAGGACATTTTCTTTGGACTTTTGTTTCGGCTACAAGCAAAGCTTATGCTGTCTAAGCAAAGGTCACGTGCAGAGTTGCAAATGTTGTTATGGCCCACCTTTGCTGGGGATAACAGGGTCTTCATGACGACTAGAGCTCTCCCTTTGGAGTGTCTTTTCAGGTTAAAGCAGCCTACTGTAAATTCCAGCTGGTGTTTTTCCTGCACACACACAGTGTTGAAGAGCTTAATGCAACAATGCGGCCAGCGATATTTTTCATTTCCTATTTTCTGCTGCTGCGCAACATATCCAAGTGTAAGATGATAGTTTAATTGAAAATATGTCACTTTTTTCACCAGCAAGAATGTGTTTATGAAACCCTGAGCATCTATGCCATCCTTAATAAACCACCAGTTCCTCTCAGTCTGTGCCCAGTGACAGTTTCCAAAGCTGTGACATTTATATCCAAATGGTAATTGATTCAGAGGAAGCTGTTAGTATGCAGCTACAATTTAACAATTCTCCTCTTGAGGGGGGGATCAAGCCCTGGAAAGCAAAGAAAGGGTTCTCTCTTTTCTTTTTTTCTTTTTTGCCATTGGAGGTTGTTGTTTTCTGTGTTTAAGACAGCCCACCCAGCCCCCTCCATCCCCACCCACACCCCCTGAGAAGGCAGAGAAGACTGGAAAGAGAGAGGTGGCTTGTTTTCCACATTTTGCTTCCTAACTTGACACACACACAGACACACACACACACACAGCTCGTGTGGAGGGATGCTGCTGAGGTTGTTATTGATTGGATGCCACTGACAGAATGGACTTTGTCACAGGCAGTCCTCCCCACTCAGGCTGCAGGCTGTGTTTACTGGTGCGTCTTACCGGTGAAGTCGAGGCACCAACACCAACAACAACAACAGCAACACAAGGGACAGACAAGCAGCAGTAATCCTCCCCAGATATGGTAAAGCCTGCTGAACAGAAATAATGGCATCGAGTCCAGCGTGCTGACTGCATGCAGGGCCTGCAAAATTGCCAGAGCTGTCACTCATGATTACCACTCGTGAGCACTAGCCACGGACAGTTACAATTATGACACGCTTAACGAGAACAAATGAAGCGATGATTGGCCATATAATGTGACCCCCAGCTACTGACGGCCGAGTTCATCGCGTGTCCTCGCTCTTATCGTTCAGCAGCTGCTAACGCAGATGAAAGCCATCACTTATCATGAGCCGGGCTGTTAACAAAAAAACAACAACAACAAAAAAACAGCAAAACTTTGGTGCATCTGTGGCTTGTTTTACACTCCCCGAGGACTTTTCCCTTCATTACAACCATCCAGGGCTTCTCTGTAAGCAGTCGCCCCCAACATTCAATTTGAGGTCGGGTTGGAACAAAGGTAAAATGAGTTTAGCACTACAATCTTAGCTAAACAACAAATTAACTGTATTCCTCAGTTTGCTCTAATCTAATTTATCCCCTCCCCCACCTCCTACCCTGTCATTCATTAGTGTTGCACGAGTGATGAAAACAAGGAAATCATCAGCTCTCTCAGTTGTAAGACCTTTATTTCCTCCGGCTTCTTTCCTTCCACTCCATTTTCTCTCAGAGGCACACAAAATGAATGTCATCCGAACTTAGGAAATGTGCTCTGCTTGAGCTTGGTCGGGAAAATGGAAGCAAAGGTTACTGCCTTCTAACATTTGGTGGTTGTTGTTAACCCCAAAGCACCACCTTTACCTGAACTTGAACAAAAAGTGACTGAGAATAAAAAGTCAAAAAGAAGACTTGACAATGTGCATCCATAAACTACATCAGAGTGGAGCTCTCCAGATGGTTTTATATGCTGGAGTAAAATCTGACTGCACGTTTTCTACATTCATCATTCCATCAATTTTAACAGGATTGCCAACACCACCGCCTGGAATGCGGCTGTAAACCCTGACAGAGGCCCCACCGTGTTTTACAGATGACTGTAGATGCTCACTGTTGTACGTCTCTCCTGATCTCCTCCTCAGTTCACACTGACAATGATTTGAACCAAAAGTTTCAAGTTTGGATTCATTACTCCATCAAACCTGTTGCCACTGATTTTCAGTGCGGGATACCTTCCCTTCCTGAGGAATTGCTTCTTGGCAGCCACACTTCCACTGAAACCATTTCGAATGGTTTAGGTCAGGGGTGGGGAACTCCAGGCCTCAGTGGTCGGTGTCCTGCAGGTTTTAGATCTCACCCTGGGTCAGCACACCTGAATCAAATGATTAGTTCATTACCAGGCCTGTGGAGAACTTCAAGACATGTTGAAGAGGTAATTCAGCCATTTAAATCAGCTGTGTTGGATCAAGGACACATCTAAAAACCTGCAGGACACCGGCCCCTGAGGCCTGGAGCTTCCAATCCCTGGTTTAGGTGAACAGTAGCTGTATCTGCTGAAGGTCCAGATGCATCTGTTTCCTGGATTTTTTCCTTTCCTTATTTCTTAAGGACACAACATTCAGATCTGCTGTAGATATTTATTTTTTTTAGGCCTGCCACTTCTTCTTTTATCCTCCATTTGCCCAGTTTCCTCAAATTTCCTAATTTTCCACAACATGCCACATGCCAGGTTTTCAGCTAGTAGTTCTTTGGGCATCACCTTATATGTGCAAAAGTACTGTTTTATTTTTGTCAAACTATGTCGACCAGTGTTGGGCACATGATGCATTTTTGCAGAGATTCAACTAAAAACTAAAAGAGAAAGACCAAACGATGTTTGTTTGTGACAGGCTCCTGGTAACATAGTGCCTGAAGTTGGTTCTTGGTGATGTTGTTTGTCATGTGTGGGCACAAGAGGGGTCTTTTTTTTTTAAATTAATTAATTTATTTAGATTGAATGATTTGTCGGAAAATGGTCAGGTATAAGGACAGGACTAAAGATAAGTGAAAAAGCAACCAGTGTCCAAAGATAAAGTTTGAAAGACCTTCAAAAATCCTGCAGAACTATTGAGACCACCTAAAAAAAATAAAAGAGGGTCTGCCTACTTGGATGCAAAATATAAAGAAATGAGGGATAGCTCAAGACTTTTGCATGTACTGTATACAGTCTTCGAGATCTATATCTCTGAGTGCGATAATAACTTTTTATTACATGAATATTTGTTTCTAACTGTGTAGAGCAGAAACGTATCAGCGCCTTCTTCTCGACTGGAGTGCTCGACATTAAAACTCTACTTTGTTTTCCCACCAGCTGATGGCCAGATGTCTTCTCATAAATACTCATTTGTTCGTCACAAAACAGCTGTGACGGTGTGATTCGCGCGCACACACACACACACACACACACACACACACACACACACACACACACACACACACACAGACAGCTGCTCCTCGACTTTCTGTTTTGATTTTGACTTTGCAATCATTGATCTCCTCTGAGAAAACTCTCTGAGCCGTTTTCTCTCCTTCCCTTCCTGCACTTTGTGTTTTTCAGACGTCAGAAAAACAAGATATGGACTTAAGGTAAAGAACCAAACACCAAACACAGAGGCTAAGAGTTTTAATTTCCCTCGACCCTAGTTTGCATTCTTTAGGAACTCATTAAGTATTCTTTAAGGTGTGACTCATCCAGTCACTGAGGTCCAAATTAGAAGTTTTAGTGTAGCTTATAATCCCCTTCTATGCATCATAGAGCAGTGAGATGTGTCAAATTGAAACAAATTACAGGAATCAGCGCACCAAGAAGTCTCTCTGGCCGTGCAGCTTTACTTCGTTTGATGAAAAAAAGATGGAAATGCACTTCTTAAATGTTCTGCGCCATTCTGTTAGTTGCTCCCCTGTTATCATAAACTCCACGTCTACAGAAAAACTTATTCAAGCGTAGAGCTCCATCTAAAACCCCAAACAAAAAAAAATTGTAACACTCATTTAACCTTTTATAAATACTGTTTTGATGTAACTACTTAGAATGTGGAGAAAGTGCTGAAACTCTGAGAAGTTCTCTTTTTTGGGGGGGATGAAAAACTTTTCAGCTCAATTCACAAAACACAACAGGGGTCAACTCAAGGCGCTTTATATTGTAAGCTAAAGACCCTAAAATAATACAGAGAAAAGCCCAAGAAAAGACAAACAACCCCATATGAGCAAGCACTTGGTGACAGTGGGAAGGAAAAACTCCCTTTTAACAGGAAGAAACGTCCAGCAGAACCAGGCTCAGGGAGGGGCGTCCATCTGCCATGACTGGTTGGGGGTGAGGGGAGGAAGACAGGACAGAAAACACGTTGTGGAAGAGATCAATAATAACTAATCATTAAATGATTATATGTAAACACTCAGTGACTGAACTGAACTCCTAAGACTCTACTGTGTTCTTTTGACTTTGATTCTTCTTCTTGGATCCACAGTGGATCCTTTCTCTTGGATACTGCCATCAACAACTTGAAATTTGATGTAGAGGTGGACACATCAGCCATCTTAGTTCCCTTCCATTGTTTTTTTCCCCTTTTCTTGATATATCGCATGATGTTTGAAACTGCAAAAGTATTACATGACTGTGTTATTGTGGTCAAAGCTAAAATGTGAAGGCAGGCCAATCAGACTGCTGCTTCTGTACACATTAACTCCACCCTATACTTGTCCAAAGCTCCTCAAATGGGTCGAATGATTCAGAATAGTCAATTTATTTTGATTTCTTTGGGTGTTAAAATACTTAAAGTGCTCAGACTTCTATAACTGTGAAGCTGTTTAATAACAGTGGAAAGAAAAGGCTGGATACTCTAACAGCCGATGCCCTTTATCATTTTTAAGGTCAAGCATCTCTCAGTCTTAGCTTGTGCTAAACCAATCCCTTCATCATCAATCTGTTTGTGCTTTTCATGGATTGGATCCAGCTGAGTGGTGCTTTTCCCCAATATCGTGATTGTTATTGCTTTCACCACCAGCGTGTGACCTGGGATGGCCTGCAGCCAAGTGTAAAGCGGTAACCTTTGCCCTTTCTTTATTGTATTCTGTTGACCAACCATAACAAATTTGGTCAGTCTGGATTTTCAGGTAATTTCTCCTGGAAGACACTCTTAGTACACTTAGTACCACTGCTCGTTCGTGTGAAAAATGACCAAAACAGTTGTATCAACTGCGAAAAAAAGACAGCAGTGGAGCGAAGTTAAAAACCCTGACTCCTTTCTAACCTCTGGACACCTGGCTGGCTGTGCATTGGTCGTGAAAATTGGTTTGTTGGGATTGGATAATTGAAGAAATAGCTGGACACACTGCCCTCTCCAAGTACTGGAACGGTCTGTGGATCCATTTGACCATGGAACAATCCTTTTTGAATGACTATACTGCAAGCTTGACTCATTTAACAACACTGATTCCTTCACGCCCTCTCACATAGAAACATCCCTTTAATGGAAAAAGGATGAGATTCTACATCTGTGGTTCGAATCTCAACTAATTTATTGTTTATTTTAATGTCACTCACTGTATCATTTATTTTAGACTATGCAGTTTAACCATGACCAAACAGTACACTACAGTAGTTCTTGAGGACATACTTGCTGCTTGTTGCAGTTGCAGAGACACGTTGTGTTTCCTTATCTAGAAAGTTGCTGTAGGGTGCAAACCTGGATCCATAATTTCCATAACATTTCTTGGATATGCTTTAACACTAACTCCAAGTCTGAGTAATTGTTAATCTTTTGCAAAACAAAATACAAGTTCATATATTCAATAAAGACTGAGACTAACAGGAAGTGGTGATGGTGGAAGGTGAAAGGTGAACATCAAAATTAATCTCATGGATTTCTTCTTAAGGACAGGGGAGATTCTGATATCTCTTCCACACTAAATCCTAACATACTGATTTAAATAAACAGTATTACATGGCAGCAGTGGGAAAAAGTCTTGGGTCACTAGGAAAATAGTTAAGAAGTGCAGGGATTTATTGAAACATCTGCAAACATTCATGGAAATAGAACATGTGTCTCAGCACCCTACTCTAACTTTATGTGGTCTGTCACTTTGTGGGTGAGTGCTGTAGTTCCTCAGTGTTTCCACTTACACCACTTATAGCCCACAGTGAAATATCTAGGAGAGTAGAAATTTCACAGACTC
Source organism: Etia nguti (assembly GCA_015106755.1). Classification (NCBI taxonomy): domain Eukaryota; kingdom Metazoa; phylum Chordata; class Actinopteri; order Cichliformes; family Cichlidae; genus Etia; species Etia nguti. The sequence goes on along the minus strand of VUQG01028901.1, from coordinate 96,376 downwards.
GCATGTTGCAACAGCGGCATTGAACAGATTATCCTTTCACAAATGTTTGTAAAGGTAGACTGCATAGCTAGGTGCTTGATTTTATACACCTGTGGCAACGGGACTCAAAGATGAAGAGATGTGACTCAGTACTTTTCCCCATATAGCGTAAATCCGAGGAGTAACAACTACACCGAGAAAACTTCCTCAGTTTTCTCAAAATTGGTGTGTTCCCTGCAGAGCTCAAGGAGCACTCTTTATGAAACCGGGCAAAAAAGCTGCTATTTTCCTCATTTGCATGATATTTGGTAAATAATTCATCAGATCAGCGGGATCTCTTCCACATGGGAACAAAAGTTTTGATGACAGAGTGTCGATGCTCTCCGAGTTCACCCCACCTGTCATCAACATTATCTGTTAGCTGCACTCTTTTACTCTCTCTCAAGAAGGATTTGAAGTTAATTATGCCAAAGAAAGGAAAAAATGTCAATCTGAATTATTATTATTATTATTAATATTATTATTAATTTATTTATTACTTATTACTGTTCACCCATGGAGTTAAAAGAAACAATAAGTGTCATTATTGTTGCATATTTTGTGAAAAAGACCTCATTTCTTCAATTTAGGCAAATATTGAGTGAGATTCTTTGATATAGGATAAAGAGACATATTAGAAAATATACCATTGCAAAATAAAACTGACTCATTTATTCATATATTATTTATAAATGTCAATTATGAGATAAAATTAACTTTAAGTGATTAGTTCATAATTTATTTGTCTCTTTAAAACTGAAATGCCACATCTTCAAAAATAATAACGTTTAAGCCCAAAATGCTGACTTTAAGTAATTTGATTACATGTATAATTTTCACGTAGTTCTGTTACTTCAGTACAGTTTAAAATAATAAATTTAATCTGGTCAAATATATATATATATATATATATATATACTGAGTATATACCAGTTGAGGAAATTTTCCTCAACTGGTATATACTCGGTTCATGCATAGCATATTTTCCTTAATAATTAATTATTTGAATAATATAAATGGAATAAATTAAACATATGTTAACTGACAGATTATGAGGAATACATTTTTCAGTATGCGCCAGTGACTTTGAATGTGTGGATATTTCTAATTAGCACGGGGGGGATTTTAAATTGTTTTATGGAAACTCAAACACCTGCCAGGTGGGTAGATATGAGCAGGCATCTCTCTTTGGTGGCACACATCAAACTGGCTTTTAAGTTTTCAATTCACATCCAACGTCAAGCTTTTGAAAAATGTCGGGGCAGTCTGGCTCATTAACAAAGCCAACAGAATGGACCCTTGAACAGGACTGATGTCAAAGGAGAGCAATTCCCTCCTGCACCAGAAGTGGGGCAGACATTTTGGATGGTGCTCTGAGCTCAGTCAAATCAAGACCCACATAAAATCCCTGATTGAAAGACAAAATATAGACCAGCTGGATACTAGAGAGTGAATATGGAGCAAATATCTGTGATACTAATCAGCATAACAATTACCAGGCGAGCGCTTTCAAGATTATCCCCTCTGTGGGGTGAAAGGCGATTATTTTTACGGCGTGATTGTTTAGCGCTCGTGGTGTGGAAAGCCGACTCGGAGCTCGAGAGCTCCTCGGTGTCATTTATTATTATTTATTTCATTTGTCTGCGGAAATACGGTCTCATTATTCTTCAGCCAATTCCGACCCCGTCGTTACCTGTCAGCTCTTTTTGCTGAAACTAGCTTTGCACACTAGAAGCTGTTTAACACTAATGGACAATCCCTCTTGCTTTTGTGCTCAACATGCCATCTGATGTGCCATTTTGACTGACAGAGGAATGGAGGCCCAATTTGCAAATGCCGTCTTCCAGAGCATCCACTGTGGAAAGACATTCATCAAAAGCTCTGTGCCCTTTTTCTTGTCTTCTTGTCATATTATCTGTACTGTGCTGTCAGGGGCACTGCAGAGTTGATCATACCATATATCAAAGGCCTGCATGGGTAGATCATTTGAATGATGTAAAGGATGGGTGGGCAATTAACTTCCTCTTCCTCTTCTCTCTTTTTTTATTCTTTTATCTGGAACTTGGAGTTAGCGGTGTGGGATAAAGTGCTTTAGACAACTGACAAGTCAAGTAAGGGCAGGGAATTAAACCCCACCACTAACACGGTGCAAAGTGTGCAAGTTTTAATATCAGCTCAGATATGTTAGTAAAAGACACAGTCGAGCTGCTACATTTTTAAGATGTTACTGTAGGTATATTTATTGGCTGCAATAATTGCAATAATAATAGGTACTGCCCTGAGAATTAAATTTCAACAATATCATTATACTTCAAATTAAAAAATTAAAAAATATAAAACACGTGATTTATGAAACAATTTTTACTCGACTGTAAAAATGTTGATTTTAGAACTCAAGTGGAAATTTATAACATGGGAGTTTACGGATGTGGCTAACTTTTGGACCCAGACTCAGGTGGCCACTAGAAGGACTGTGGCACTTTGGCACAACTAATTTTTGGCTTCATTTTTTCAGTCTCTGAGGTTGCTGCCTGGCAGCAGCCAAATACTAATGTGTGCCCTCCATAATCATCTAATTTACTCTGAAGGGGATCCTAGTTTACAAAATAAACATCATGTTGTTTTAAAGAAGACTTTAAAGTAGAAACTGAGACCATAAACACATCAGGAAAGTGTTTACAGAAGTGAGCAGTGGAGTCATTTTTTCCACAGACGTCTATACACTTATATTTCTTTTTGCTCTCAGGGCAGCTGCCCTCTGCTGGCCAGCAGAGGGAATGCAGGTTTCAGGCCCTTCTTCACTTCTTTACAAGTCAGCTACCTCAAAATTTTACATACTAGTACATCTCAAAAATATTATGTTGTGATTTTTTTAATCTTAATTTTTAAACTATATTCATTCATTATATATAAAGTCAAATGTTTCAAGACTTTAAAAAATAATAATTTAGATAATTATAGCTTATAGATTATGACAATCAGATCTTGTTTGAGTAAGTTACTGTTCAGACGGTATCAGCACCACGTACCTCTTAGTCTGTGTGAGTACACACAAACATAACCATGGGGAAGACAGCTCACCTGACAGCTGTCTGGATGAAGATGATCGACACCACAAGGAGGCTAAGCCACAGGTCATTGCTGAAAAGCCTGGCTGTTCACAGTGTGCTGTACCGAAGCATAATAATGGAAAAATCTACTAGAAGGGGAAAAAATGTGGTGCACAAGCATGAAAAAGCACACCAGCATATAGGACGACAGCAACTTTGACAGGACTGTCAAGCAAAGTTGATCCAAGAGTTCGGACAGCTTCACAAAGAGCGGACTGAGGCGGGTATCAGTGCATCAAGAGCATCAACATCGATCCATTTTCAGAAAGAAGTTGCACTCATGAACCAGAGACAACAACAGAACCATCTTAACTGAACTAAGAAGAAACAGAACTGAACAGCTGCTCAGTGTCTGAAGGAAGAGTGGAGTGTTTAACGTTTCAGCAGTCTGTGATGATTTGGGGTGTCATGTCATCTTCTGGTGTTGGTGGTGGTTGAATAACTGTGTCCACAGTGCAAAGTCAATGCCACATCTACTGGGAGACTTTAGAGCTCTTCATGGGTCCATCTGCTGCCAAGCTTTATAGAGATGTTGAGCTCTTTTCCCACAGTGCCAAAGCTACCACCAGATTGTTTGCTGATCATACTGGGCTTATCTTGCCTGATAATTCGACTGACCTGAACCCCACAGAGACTCTATGGGGTACTGTTAAGAATAAGGTGAGAAAAATCAAATGCAAAACTGCAGACAAGCTGAAGGCTTCATGGTAATGGAAGATGTTCAGAAGATCAGAAATATTATTTTTGAATGATCTTGGGAAGTATTTGAATAATTTGAGATATGGGATTTGTGATATTCATGAGCTACAGCTATGGTACAATAAAAAGGTAAAGCTTTTACATAAAGACATAATAAAAATGATCCACTGGGTCTTTAAATTGAGTAAATACAACCTGAGCTTAATTGAAAAAAAACTAAGGCTTTTTAGGACTAGAACCAAAGTGCTCGATACAGGAAGCAGAATTAATGACCTATTTATTTAGGCTAATGGACAGAGTTTAAAACAAAGTCCCTATCATGAAGCACAAAATCCAAAATAACTCAGAAGGAAAACACTTCGGCAGGATAACAGACATCCTGAAAAAGGGAAAACAGCACTATTTATACACACACAGGATAATCAGGTAAGCGACCGCAGCTGGGAAAATGAGACAATCAGGGAAAATGACAGACCGAAAATAAAACTTCAGACAAGACACAAGAGACAAGCACTAACAGAGTAAAACAAGCAGTGACAAAACACTAAGTCAAAATACTCACACAGCAGTTTGACACTAAGGAATACTGCTGGCTAGGGAAATAACTCAAAATAACAAACTCACAGCTCATGATAAAATTTCAGAAGCAGTGTCTGGAAGAACTAAGAAGATGCTCTGATTCGGTAGCTTGTAGTACGACTCTCTGAAGCAACAATTTGATGTAATGCCCGTTCTTCTTTAGTGTTGCTTCAGTTCATTGAGGTTTGCAGTATTTGTTTACAAGCAGCTCTTTTAATGCCCATCAGGTTGAAGCCTGGGACTTTGAAACACTTTGATTCCTTTCTTTTTCAGCCATTCTACTGCAGATTTGGTGATGTGTTTGGGATTGCTGTCATGTTATATGACTCAGTTTTGCCAAGCTTTTGACTGAAAGATGTCCTCGCAAAGAACACTTTGTTTACAGTGGAGTTCATGGACAACTCGGTGACTGTAAGGTGCCCACGTCCAAGTCAGCACCCCTCCACCACTGTGCTCACGGTTGGTAGGAGGTGTTTGTGCTGATATTCATGATGGCCAAACATCTCCATTGTTAAAGAAATCTTCTGGTTCCCATCCAAACAAACTATACTGGTTCACTCTTTTCCTAATTGTGATGAACTTTAACATTTAACATGTCAGCTGAGGCATGTAGTGTCTGACATATAGGTTATTTATTTTTATTTTTATTTTGCTATTACTTTAAGGATTGCACAGTCTGGCCTTGGGGGGAATTTGCTGGGATGTCCACTCCTGGAAAGATAAACAACTGTCTTGAATTTTGTGAGCAATGTTTCTGACTGTAGAATGATGGATTTCAAGTTGTTTGAAAATGGCCTTAATACCCTTCTCAGATTGATGGGCAACAACAATTCCTTCTCTATTATTGCTGATGTATTTCCTCTTTGGCAAGGTGTTAAAACACACCTAAATGCTTCCGACTAGCAAACTGCCCAAACTTCACACTTGCCCATAATCAAGTGCAGAACCTGGCTGCTTCTTAACCTCTTTGTTCTCACAGAAGCAGTATAGGTCTACTTGGTGTTTTTACATTCTGCTTTTGTATGTTGCTTATGTTTAAAAAAATAAAAAATAAATAAATCACACAGTGTAATATATCACACCTAATCCTAAGACCTGCTAAGGACCAGATGATTTTTGAAGTCCTGATATGTAAAACTTTAGAAATGACAAAAGGGTGTACTTTCTAATCATCAAAATTAAACCAAAAAAAGCATGAAATAGTGTGTACTGAATATAGACCACACAAAAAAGTATTGGTTGTCACGATATTCTAATGTTCTGAGATGGTGCAGTTCATGAAAACAAAAACTGTTTTACATTTAAAAACAACAAAAAATTGTTTTATTTGTCCTAAAATGTCAAATCTAATCTCCCTATCCTTAAAATGAAATCTGTCACCATAAGATTCTCAGGTAATAATTCAACTATAGCTGACAGTAATTCACTCTCACGTAAAATCACTTGTAACAACTGTTTGTTGTGGATTTAACATTAATAATACTACAAAAAAAAAACGCACCAGTGATATCAGTTTTATAACTTAAGTGCATTAAACGTTGCAGAGGACCCCATAAATATCATCACCTTGCTATGTGAAAAATAGAATTGCTGTAAAAGTAATAACAGCAGACCTTGGTCAAACAGCATTCACCTTGATCAAATGGCACTCGAGCTGGCTAAAACAAATAAATCTTGGCAGTAGTTTTAGTCTGCACACCAGATGGATGAGCTTTGACATGCTGGATAATAACTGAGTGAATGAGGACAGCAGACTTCATGCAATGACAGCAAAGTATTTGAAAGTCAATTTGATACGGTTTCCTTTTGCTGTCAAATTACCTGTCTGGATGTTTTAATGTGGTAATGCTCACCATCTGCTCTGTCAGATTTGGCCAGAATAAAGCACATATTTTAAAACCATTAAACCTTTGAGAAAATGGGAAAGGCTGAAAGGCTAAGGTTTTTTTTAATTAATTCTATTAACTATGTTCCACTCCCGATATTTCTCCTTTTGAGTGATCTGTTTATAAAAAAATGTTTGTAATGTTTTTGTAATAAAACCCTGCTATCGGGAGATGTAGTATATGTAAAATCCACTAACTATATAAAGAAGATGGACACAAACACTGTGACAGTACCCGTACTCGCATCCTGAAACTGAGGCGATGTCGGTGTTTTGAAACTAGATGAAAGCAGATGCAGGGTGGGTCTTACTGAGACGCTGAGGGACACTGCATGGTCCAGCTCAATATGACTGCCACTGATACTTCTGGTTTCGTAAATTTCTTAAGCAAAAATGACCATCTTTTTTTTGTTAAGGTTTAGTCTAGTCCATGTGATCATCAAGGTCATTTTAGTTTTGAGTCTTTATCTGTTCTCATGTGTCTCTCCTTGTGTTCTGTGTCTCCCCAGTCTGTCGTGTGTCTCATGTGTTCCATGTTTTCAAGCTCATGTCCCATTATGTTTCCTGTTTTATTTTGAAGAGTCTCATGTTCCATGTTCAGTGTGTTTAGTTTTGCTTCTCCTATGGCGTCATGTTGATTTGTGTCAGCTGTGTTCCCTCAGGTGTTTCCACTTCCCTCATTAAACTTCTGTGTATTTAAGTCCTCTGTCTCCCTCTGTCTCTCTCTGTTCATTGTCAGGTTGTCTGCTTATCTCGCCTCATGCCTATGGATTTTTCATGTTTCCTCAAGTCTCCGTTTTTCATGTTTCTGTTCATGTTCACATTTATGTCAAAGTTTTCTTATCTCATTCTAGCTGTTCCCAGTTTAAGTTATCATTTAGTGTTTTCCTCAGTTCGCCTTTGCCTTTGTTTTTGTTTTCACTATGAGCATAAATAAACAGCACGCTTTTTGTTATACTTCGTTTTCTCTCCTGTGTCTGCTTTTGGGTCCACAACACACCGACCATCCCGGCCGTGACAGAATCCGGGTGTCCTCACCTTTAGAAGGGGATGAAATTGGCACCCTGGAGACACAGAAAGCAGCGCACGATCAGGTGTGATGACCTAGACCATAATCGTTCCCTAACAATAGGTAGTTACCAAGTATCATATGATGTAAACACGAAATTACCAGTAAATGAAAAGTTAAATTGTTTTGATAGTAGTGTAGAAAACACTGAGGTTAGAGTCATCAAAACAAATACATGAAAGGTCACTTAACATTATTTCACATTTCTGGCAAAACCAAAGTAAATGGCTTCAATGATAAATGACTTAAAGTGTGGGGAAATTATTTTAGGAAAATCTTTGACACTGAAATTAAATAGCAGCCCGAAGTCATGATTCCCAAAAGCCATATTTAGTAAAACATTCTCAAGTTTGACTTTTAAATTGTCAGATCTGTGAAGCATATCCTGAAAATCAAGTCAGCATATTTTCTGGGAGCAGTGGTGAACTGAGAAAATGTCATCTTAAAGTCACTTGTTTCCCGTCAGTGTACAGAATATTCAAATATGTCAGTCAGATGTTGACATTAAAGTGAAAGGATGAGTAATCTGATTGCAAAAGCAGGATTTCTGAAATACTCTCATATGTATGTGCTTAATATTAACCTTTCTTAAAGCGGTCCTTTCCCTAAATTCAGCTTTTACTCTGAACGTCAAATTAAAACTTCCTCCCCGCTTCAAGATATTTCTGCAGCGCCCAAATCCGTCTCACCTCCCCCTCCACTTGGACGGGCTTTGATTTATAATTCTAAAGTAAACCAGCTGGGGCATGTTTGCATAGACACACGCACACACACACGCACGCACAGCTTGTGTGCGCACTGATGCGTGAATATACACCAACAGCAGCGCCTCGCCTCTGCAGACAACTTCTAATACACTGTTATCTTTGTGTTTTTTCCACCTCGCGACTTATCGAGTGCAGCCTGCAGGCATATGACCAAAGAAGAGGGGAGCAGAGATGATTGATAATTAAGTGAAGTACCTGTATCGGTGACGTGGGTGGGGAAGAGAGAGAGAGAGAGAGAGAGAGAGAAAGAGAGAGAGAGGGAGATGGAAGGAGGCGGGCCGGAGAGGAGAGAGAGGTCTTGCCTCTTGTCTTGCCGAGGCTCTTTGATTCAGTGGCAGTGGCTGAGACAACCCTGTTACCGGCCACTGTTAACCGGGTAAGTCCTCATGTTCTTCTTTTCTCTCTTTAAATCAGAGCATTTACCCTTTATCTCTCTTTAGAAAGCAGAAGTTACTTTACAGGTCAGGAAGTCGGAAGAAATAAAGTTTATGCATAAAATGGAAACAGACGAGGCGACAACACGCAGCGCAGCGGCATATTTGGGATCTCCATGGAAGCCAAGATTAAGAATTGGTTCTTTCTTAAACCAGAGTAGCCGAAATTGGTGTTTTGAATTATATGAATATAGGAAAGGGTCGGTGTTTTTTTTTTTACTTTCCGGGTGCTGAAGCGCTCCAGCAAGCCAAAGGGAAACTTGGGCGCTGTCCACGGTGCTGAAAGTGTTCGCGTGTTTAAAGTCGGTCCGGTTGTCGCAGCTTTATCTCTGTCTGTATTGACAAAGTTTCTCATGGATAACCCCTCTCTTCTCCACAGTGTAACTAAGAGCCCCGATCATACTCGAGACCAACAGCAAAGCAAAGACCGATTCCCCTGAAGGACTCTGTGTCTTTATCGGGTATCTGTGTCCAGATATAAATCCAGACCTTTGGTCAGATCCAACTTTAGAAGAAAAACACGCTCTTTATTGGATGACCACAACGTGTGAAGATGCATTGCGTGTCCGATGAGCGCAAAATCTGCCAGTTAAAGTCCGTGATCAAGAGCTCGGCGCAGACAGGAGTACCCGCGGTGAAGAAACCCGCAAGAAGCTCCACCCGGTAAGAAGTGGAAAAGTGATATTCAGTGAAGAAAGAGAAGAGAGTGGGGGCCAGCAAACAAACACCAGCGCGTCATCAAATGATGGGGATAAAGCACCTTCTGCTTCTTTTGGTTTACTTAGACCCTCTGAATGTCCTGTGCGCCGCCACCGCCAACAAAAAGAACAAAACCCCGCTGAGGAGGATCCCAAAGGTGAAGGAGGTCAACGGCAGCACCACCGCGGTCCCCGGAGCCGCCGCCGTCCCGGGGAAGATCACCCAGGTCCAGGCTCCCTCGCTCGTTGCGTTCCAGCACGACACCTGCAGGGGCTACTACGACGTGAGCGGGCAGTACGACAACGCGTTCGCCTGCAACAACACTGACCACCGCTTCTGCTGCGGCAGCTGCTTCCTGCGCTTCTGCTGCTCGGACCGGGGGAAGCAGCTGGAGCAGAACAGCTGCAACAACTACATCACCCCGGACTGGATCAAAACCCAGCCCCCGTCACCGGCGCCAACAGGTGACACGTACGACCCCGAGCTGGACCAGACCAACACCACGGTGTACATCACCTGCGGGGTCATTGCTCTCGTCATTGCCATTGGGATTTCTGCAAAAGTTGCCTACGATAAAGCCACGAAGCCCCCTCAGGAAATGAACGTGCACAGGTGAGATCTTTTTTTTTCCTTTTTTTAAATTTTTTTTTAATGTTGTCACAATCCAATCTGGGAAATTATAAATTTTAAAAGATGTCCTTTATGTAATTTCAGTTTTACACTTGTGTTCCTGTCTGCACTCTTTCAGTGCCCTTTACTCATATAAATCTCAACCTGTTTTCATGTGTCAGAGTAATTAAGACTAATTCTTAAAACTACAGTTTATCAAATGATCAGATGGGGAAGCCTTTTTTGCAGATTGACACAGACTTCAGCTTACAGTCAGACTTCTTGCTGTCAATTCCCTCCAATAGCTTTAAAACCCAATCTATATAGCTGCTCTCATGGGGAATCAACTAATCTATAGCAACGTACATAACTTACACTTTCAATATCATGGGTTCAGTCTACCCCCATGACCTTTTAACATGTACCATTACTTTTTTTCCCCAGAGATTTGCTTAAAAAAAAAAGAAAGAAAGAAAGAAATCATAGATACCTTTACAGAACACACATCCCATTCTCTGGCAATCCTTGAGGGCAGGTGGTGGTATTTTATGTCCGTCAAACCTCCAGGGAATAAAGCAAATGCCGCTGAAAACCATTATAAGTGATCACATTCATCGTGATGGGAGTGGTCTCTTCTGCAATGACATTTTTTTAAGTCCTCGAGGCACCAGTAGTGGTCACTGAATTGCTCAGTGAATATTAAAGCCACATAAAAACACATCCTGTGGCCATTTTAGTCACAAGCTGAACAAATTGTTGTGTGACGTGTGGAACGGGCCGAAGGCAATGTTTGGTCCCCCCCCCTCACATCATCATCATCAGAAAGTCAATTACAAGATATTTTCCATGCAAATGACTTCTGTTTCCAGCCCTTATGTCCTGAATCAGACCTCTTCGACTGTTTTTTCGGCTTCAAGGCATTCTTTGTTGCCTAAAAATAATTCAGCTGACCAAATTATGGGCACTGTTGTGCATTTGAAAGTCTGCTGTGCTAAAGACTGCAAATGGCGTGCTGTTGTTAGTGTATATAGATAGCTTTTACCTGGGTGTAAAATCTTGCAGTTTTCTTATAACTTGAAACATTCATGACTGTCAGTTTGAAAGCTTGAATTATTGCAGTTAGACTCTTAATAAATTACAAAGAATAACTGATTTTTCAGGACTGTATTGTCTGCAGCCCAGAAACAGCCAGACAACTATGGAAAAATTCAGATTATGGTTCATTTCAGCAGGATATATAATTTCCACATTTCCCATTTATTTTCTGTGCAGTGCAGTCTGGAGGCTTTGCATTGCATTCTAAATGATAAAGCTTGGAGGACCCTACTCGCTATTTGAATAAAACTGAGAACTTTGGTACTTTATGCAAATCAAAGGGCAGATGCAAGATCACTGGGAGCTTATTTCTCACGTCAAACGTTGCCACTGTCTGTCTGTCCATCCATCCATAGAACCCTAAAGCAACTGAAAACTTTGTTATCTTTGTTATCTTTGGTAACAAAGTGATTAAAATGAAAATGAATCTAAGTTTCAATCATCCTCTTTGACGTGTTAGCTCAAAATGCCACACTAGTTGTTCATGTGTGCTACCAAATGTGTACAGCTGTGGTTTCCATATGGCTCTTTCACTGTCTGTAGCTTTAAATGGAAGTGAGCCACTGTGGCCACCCCATATTTCTAGAAGAGGTCTGTGAAATGGCAGCACACAGATCGCATGGCAGCTGACACACACATGAATGATATTTTGAATGGAAAAAAATCTGCCTATTCTGCCTTTCTGAACTATTATTTTACAATGAAGTATAATGTGATGATAATAATAATAATAATAATAATAATAATAATAATATATAAATATATATGAAACATTTTGGAAGCAACTTTATGCCGAATGGTAGCACAAAAGTCATCATGGAAAAACACCAAACGATATAATAGTTATGTCATTGTTATTTGGCTTCACAGTTTTGGCATGCATTGTGCTGACATTAAAAATAAAAGAAATAAACTTGGTGTTCAGTTCCTCAGATACCAGCAAAAGACCACGTGGCTTACTTTGCTTATGGCTGAAACATTTTAGGTTTCACAACAGAGGATCTGATGGTCGGCTGTTCTGAAGATTTGGGAGAGTGACATCTGTGTCACAAGTGACAACTGTGGCATCATAATGTTACAGAAGTCTTTATAGGTTGCTTTCATCTACAGGAATGACTTTTATGGTATAGTAATATATCAGCTCATGCTGTTATAGAGTAAATTTCTACAGTAGGGGTTCTTTAATTGTTCGTGTGGGGTGTGGTTAGATAGAATTTCTTGTGTTGTTTTGAATTTTGGCTTCCACCTTGATATTAAAAAATATTTTTAGATGCATCTTCTTCAACAGGAAGTACAGAACAGGTAAACTTGAAAAACACTGTCTGTTTTACTGTTTGATAGACTATCCATTTTGCTGATTGCTTCCATGTCTGATGGATATTCCGTCGTCACTGAAGCAGGTATTAAAAGGATAATTAAGGATAGTGTTTCATTAGGCTTAGGTTTGACTAAAATTGCATTTTCCACCCACAATTAAAGAAAAATTATAGTCAGTTAGTCACTGCTGTTGTTCAAAAGTCTCTGGAGTCACCTCCTATTATCCATAGTTGACTTTGGACAGAGCAGGAGAGGACGTCTTGTTTCTCTGCCAGAGCCCAGAAGTTGACTTAATGATAATTGCACATTGTTATGCCCGGGTCATGAAGCTTTGTTGCCTGCTGATTTGAAAATGTCGAGGGAGATTACTCAGCTGTCTTTCTCAGAGAAACACAGTAACAAGTTCTTGATAGAAAATGTCCAAATTCAAGCTCTGACAAACAACACAAAGAAACCTTTTCAGCAAATCAATTATAGATTAAATTTAAGCTAGAGTGTTGGCTTTCTCCTTTCAAAAGCTGGCACAGCAAGCTTTTAATATCCATATGGACTTTATAATACAGTATTGTGTTTGAAATGGACACAAAAATAACAACAAATATCACGATGCAGATTTTTTTTAGTCTGTGCTCTGAAAAGTGAAGCAACATTTAGATTTATGCCTTCGTACTGCTTTTCCATCCTAGCCATGGGGTGTACTTTCAAGTGGATCTGCTTAATGTCACCACTTCAATATGAGGGCTGGTGTCGAGAGTTTAGGGAGAGGACAATTAAACGAGGAGGCATGGCCTGCTGGGTGCTCAGTAGCATTTTCCTTCTTTTTTATGATTTATTTATTTTCACCAACCATTTGGCACATAGAGCTGTTGTAATGATGTCTGCTGTAATAGACCTCAGAGGCTGGCAGCAGACATTCATGCTGACAGCCGTGACCACAAAGAAGTAGTGGAACATGGGATTAGCTTTACATTTGGCAAGGGCCTGCTCCTGAAAAGTGTGAGCGTCTCTCTTAATTTCCGGTGCTTCTCCAAAGTGATTTAGACTCCTACCTCTGCGACTGAGGGAGGAATGTGAGCAGAATATTGAGCTGTTGGCAGACCTTTGCTGTTTGGTCTGTGACCTTCACCGAAACACAAGAAATGTGAGTGAGAGCTAAAGTTTTATTGATGGCTCTTCTCAGAAAACGCACAATGCAGGGCTGTTGGTTTGACTTAACCTCTTCACATCCACCAGGACACGGGAGACCGCATCTAGGGTTAGGGGGTGGAGTCTGGTTAATGTTCAAACCTTTTATAAGAATCTTTTATCAGAGAACATATAATACCAATATGGATGAGACTTTATTTGAAATGTAGCAGCTCCAAGTTTTCATAAATTTGCCAATTTAGCATTTGTTTAAACACATTCTTATTCAAATCTAACCCTACACAGCTCACCTGTAACTTTGTAGATGTTCAAAGACAAATCAAAGGCATCTTGCAACACTACGACTCACTCACGTTCACATAAATCTCTGAAATTGGAGGATTTTTGATCTCAGTTCATTCCCAGTTTTGGTCCTTTCAAAGGCATTAGCGACAACAAGAAAACATGTGCAATATTATACCTATCCTTTATATTAAAGTTATTACATATACAGTGTTGCTATTAGATCTCTGTCGGAACAACAGGAGGTGAGTTTAATTGCGGTGTTCCCCAAGGATCGATTCTTGGCCCTTTGTAATTACTATGGTAAAACTTGGTTTAGCACAGTAATTATTTTCTCAGTTAATTTAAAGGCTGCCTTCATTTTAAAATCTCTAATATTCCGACTGTAAAATATGACCAAATTGGGTTGTGCCTCTTTGACTGGTTATTCTTGCTCCAATTTTTTTCTAATTGGATCCTAAAAGATTCTTCTTTACACAAGCTTTTATGAATATTGCATATAGCCTAGCTCATGTGGTTATGGCACACAGTTTATCCAGACTTGTAACTTACTTTTAGAGTCTTACAGAGTCTTGTTCTTTGTAAATAACATTATAGATTTAATTAAAGAATTATGCAAATAAAATTCCATATAAACAATAATCACATTTATAACAGCTGCTCCTACAGTTTTGAAGAAGCTGTGTGAAACTTGCTTCCTTCACAATTTGCTGTTTTATACCTGATTAAAGTTGGGTCAGTTCCTGCAAACTATACAGGATGTGCTCCTGCTGCACGCAACGAGGTATCAACTGGGACAATGCAAAATCAGGTCGCCTCTGTCTGTGAAAACGAAACAGCTAAAGTGTGCTCATCCTGGAAGGGAAATGCTATTAATATACAGTATATCTCCCAAAGTCACAGAGTTATGGAAAAGTGAACTGTGTGGTTCCTTTAGGTTGACATTGACACAGTTAAATTGCCCTTTCATTTCCTCTAAGAAAGCGCACTGCTGGCACTTCGTGTCAGAGACAGACATTGAGCCTCCAAAAAGTTGGAAGCAGAATTAGTGAAATATCACTTTTATTTTGCGGCTGCAAAGAAAAGACACTGACTTAACGCTTTGCAAACAGGCCTCGAGCTTGAGTCCAGTACAAATAACACTCTGTATCGTGTGCATTGCTTTATTGACCACCTGACTCCCTCGTGATTGTGGATGTAATTAGGATTTCCTTTTTGCCTTGCCCCAAACCTCTGTGGCTCAAATTGAAGCTGCAGCTAAACAAATTAGGAAGAGCTAAGAAAAGAAAATGTTGGTAATTGGAAACGGGAACATATCAGTTCATGTTTTTAACATCTCTGCGGTTTCCTTTCAGAGCCCTGGCTGACATTTTGAGACAACAAGGACCAGTTCCCATATCTCAGTATGAGCACGAAAACATCGCAGCGCTTGACGGGTCCCCCAAAGATGAGACACCGGTCAGAACCTTGAAGAACCATTACACACCTGTTCACACTAAGGCAGCGAACCACGGTAGGTGACACTGCTCTGCTTTTATAGGGATCAGTAAGTCAGACTGTAAAATAGAGTATGTGTGTGTGCGTGTGAAGGCCAAATAACGGGCTTTATGTGTAGCTCTCACCCTACGTCCATTTACAAATCCAGCCTTACGATGTTGTGACGTGCAAGCGTTAAGCAACGTAAACAGACACCTCCTTTGCTCTCGTTAATCTGCCACAGCGTCTTGTGATTGGCATCCAGTGAAACAGATCCTTTTTCTTGAGTTGCTCTGTAGAGCCAGCATATACGGAGGTGCATAAATGAAACGCAATCCTCTGTCATGCTAAGGCTGCATAAGCCTACTCAGCACTGGCTAAAAATTGAGACGTAAACTATTATCTTCTGCGGGATTACGCCAGCTTTTTGTCCAGAGATAATTCTGGTGTAACGCTGTTCCTGCTACTTTTATCTGGTCGGTCTCCAGATCCCTGCTCCAGGGATCAGCTTGTTTGCTAAGTGCCCTAGTATGGTGTCCCAGATTCAGTAGTGTTATGTTTTACTCTGGTGTCATTCTGCCTTCACCATTCTCTCCATCAGCACCACCACCCAACATGAAGCAAAGTGTCAGAGGAGAGCTCATACTGACAGTACTGAATAGCAGGATATCAGAGCATGACTCACTTTTCTGCTACAGAATGACTTGATTTCATTGGCATATATGATTGAAATGGAACTGCTCCAACAGACAGGAGAAGCAACACAGGCCTATAAGTTTGTGTTTTACCAAAGAAAAGCCAACAAGAAAGAAAAGGAAATCATGTCTCACATGATCACCAACTCAGATGGTCTAAAATAATACAGTGTACGTTCTTTTCCATCATTTTCGTATAATTGGTTGCCATTTTGCTCTGCTTTGGGATTCCAAGGTGAACTTCATAAACTTTCAAAACAACAGCCAAAACCCAGGAGGATGTTTTCTGAGATATTCCCCTTGCTACTTGAACTTATAACTGAATTAGTGAGTGTATCTTTAAAGTAATAAACTGCATTATATTTGTCAAGGTTGAGCTAATACAATCACTTTCTGATGTGGTAGTAATTTCGCATATAAGCTGCAGCACTGGTTCAAAAAGTCGTGAAAGCCAGGAAGTTTGGGGGAGGGGCACACATACACACATGCATGTCTGTTTGACAATCTTTATTGGCGTTAATGCATTCTTTAAACATCACAACCAAGTCTCAGACTCTTACCTAAACCCTAAACGAATTCTAGGTTTAACCCTAACACCAACCTTTAACCCTCAAACAGGCAGAAGTGACGCCAAAGTAGCAGAAATGCATTAGGGGTAAGTTTAAAAGCTCATCCGTCTGGATAAAACATTAGAACTCTGAAGCAGCTTTTAGAATAAGCTTCAGTGTCTGTTTGTGTGAGTACAAACACCGAGTAAGGACTAGTCTGTGTGTGATTCACAAAGTGACACATAACTTTCTTCAGTATATGGTAACACCCACAGAAAAGATGTTGGTAAATTATGAAACCCGTGTTTTATTACCCAGCTATTGTTTGCTGTGTGAACAGAAGACCTCCAAGTGAAAGGGTGAATGGAGATCTTAAGGAGGATGAGGATGGATGTTTAGGCCGAGATGGCTGAAATTTTAGGCAGTAATGGGAATTTAAAATGAGGAAAACTGTCTCTGTTAAGTATTACCGTGTTAGTGCCAGCATTTACTCATTGTATTGCAACATATTATTATTACTACTACTGTTAAGTATGTGGATTTGTGAGCCCACTCATTTACACAAAAAGAATGAGGGGAGTTTGTTGTTGCATGTCAGCGTGCGGCTTTATTTTCATTATCATGATTACTGTTAGCTTTTACAGAACATTATAAAGAGAGATCAGTTTATGCACGAAACACCACACGTCTCGTAAGACTGCATTTGGTTTTCATTATATCGAGAAACTGAGGAAATTTAAGTTTTTATGAGGGCAGCAACAAAACACTGCAGTAATTTTAAAGTAGAAAAAGGCCTGGGCTAAAGAGGACATGTTTATATTTTTAGTTCTATATTTTTGTCCTTGGACTCTATTAGAGCGATTTACATTTCATGTTTCTTCACAGCTCGTCTGTTTCAAACAGTAGATGAACTTAAAGTCCCGCTTCATCCTTTCCTTGACCTCATGGTGTTTACTATTTAAGCCAGCTATTTAAGAAGAAAAAGAAAGAAAGATGTCGATGATCCCACAAGGTGCAGTATTCTTTTGGCGGCCTGAAACCATCCTCTGGATCACTGCAACAAATCAGAGTTAATGGGCAGAGAGAATGAAGACAGATTTGAATAGACTTCTGTGAAACACTGATATACAACCATGAAAGAGAATAAAATATACTCGGAAG
Source organism: Etia nguti (assembly GCA_015106755.1). Taxonomy (NCBI): domain Eukaryota; kingdom Metazoa; phylum Chordata; class Actinopteri; order Cichliformes; family Cichlidae; genus Etia; species Etia nguti. Next base: position 78,787 of record VUQG01028901.1, on the reverse strand, counting down.
AAGCTACACTCAGTGGATGGGCTCTAACAGTATCAAGCTCATTCTCTCTTCTTAATCTTTTTTTATCACTTGTCTTTATATGTTGTGATTAAAAAATAGCCCTTCAAAGAATTATAAGCCTACAAGAGCCAAGTCATATCTCCCCCCAAAAAAGGACAGCGTTAGGAAAAAGGGGGAAAACTCATTAAAAGAGGTTTATGACGTGTAGCAAGAGTTGAGTTCTGGATGTGAACTCAAAACATCAGCAGTGCGTTATGAGCAAATCGCACTTGCTGTTCCGGAGGAGAAACTGTATTATAGCCTATCAAGATATGATGCTGATGGAGTGTGTCTTCTGGTGAGGATAGTACCCCTCCAGAACTGTCCCAGAGCGAGCATTATCACTTCAATTTCCTGGAGTTTTGTTCTCTACTCTCATTTTGTCCTCTAAAGTTTCTATGTTGCTGCGAAAATAGGCGACAAATGTCTTCCACACTTTCCACACGGAGAATGAAATCATCCTTTCAGGACACTTACAGCAACTGGGTTCATCTTAGTTTTGATGGAAACAACTTTGGGCTGAAACTTTCAACGGATGATGTCATTGTATCGGTTTGCTTGTAGAGTAGCAAAGATTTCTGTGTCTGTATTATATGTATTATACTTATAAACTGTTATTTTACTTGACATTCAGATATAACTGTATATGTGAAGGAACCCACTGTGGTGAATACAAAAGACATTAATCCTCTGCTTTAACAGCTTTCTCTCCCCCGAGAAAACGTTGCACCGCATTTTTAACCCTGGCTGGAGGGATTTTTTCACATTCAGTCACAAGAGCATTAGTGAGGGCCCAGCACTGATATGGGCTAATAAGGCCTGGCTCACTGTCAGCGCTCCAAAGCTGGTGCATGGGACTGCTACCTGACAAAATTGTCAACACCTTGCACTCCATTTCCATCTTCAGTCTGATATTGCCTCCACTCTGGAGGATTTCTGTAGGTGAGGGATTTTTGATTTTTGCTCGTATGGGTAATTGTACGTCCTCCTACAGGACTAATGAGCACGACCACTTTTTCAAACTAGAAACCTCTGTGTAAGCTCAAGATGCCAGACGAATCGGTTGTCCTGGGGAGCAGATTCAGAGGCTCTGAACAAGGCTGGTTTTATGCTTCAATTTTGTTAAACTGCACGAGGAAAAAGACAAATGCAAACTGCTGCTCCAAATGAAGAGTTTGTTTTTGTTTGCTTATTTGTTTAATCAGGTGAATGATACCATTTTCATGTGTTTATATAGGATATAAAGCTCTGCAACGAGCATCCAGTTAGATTAGATTAGCAAACTGAGGGAAACAGTTTGTTTATTTCTGTCCAGTGGTAAGAAAATCTGAAATTTCCCTAGAATTTTGTCCTAGAACTATTTGGAGCAAAACTGGAACGAGATAATAGCAAGAAGCTGGCCTGAAAATAAATATCGCCTGCTAGCTTATAGCTAACATTTGTACATTTAGTACATAATCTGTATGCGGCAGTAAAATTTGCCCAAAAGATACAAGGTTAATCTTAGTTTTTGGCCAGAACACACCTTAAACTAACGTTTGTTAAAATTTCCCAACAACTGCAGTGCAGCTCAACATGCACATGCCCTTTTATGCTTCTCTATATTTCATGGAGGTGAAATGTCACACTTTTAGGTCTTGACACATTCCATCTCAGTTTCAGGAATATTTAACAGTTGTAAAAAATTCGGATACCACTGTATTTGGTATTCCAAGTGCAACAAATGTGTGGGAACCTTTGGTGACGCTCATATGGATCCTGCTGCTGTAAGTAACCATTTAAAGCTAACTAACAGTAAGCCAAACTATTTCAGCTGGAGTTTCATAGAAATGGAGAGACTTATACAGTGTTTTCCTCAAAGTTTACAAACACATCAAGTAGAAAAAAATTAAAATAAAAAAACAAAGCGGCTATAGGCTCAGGCTGCCTCACGGGAGCAATTTATATCATGGAGAGTGTCTCCAGCTACATGGTTTTAGTGTTTTAGGTGTTTTCCTTTGAGTGTACAGAATTTATGAATCATCAACATTTCACCCTGTGAGAAAAAAAACATGGCTATAGTACAGCATTCATATCTGCACAGAGAGAGCAGTATTTACTGATTTCTTTGAAGGTCTCAAACTAACAGTGGTGGTCAAAGTGCGTCAGTAATCAGGCTTTAGTCATCCTCTGGGTTTGATAAAAGGAAACAAACGAGCTGTGTTGCCGAGGCTTCAGTGCCAAACTTCGGCGTGATGAAGACCAGGCCTAATGGTCCCACGTGTTTCTTCTCATTATGATAATTTGAAATGCTGTTCGATCTCGGCTTCCCCTGGCCCAAAGGTCTGAGTGATGTTATTGACTTTGAAGTGGCTCTTTGGAGAAATAGGCATTTAACTCTTTGCTAGTTAATGCAGAGAGGTGCAAACAGAGAGCAGAGAGAAGAAGGAGGAGAAGCTGTTTGATGAACCAACTCTACGAGTTTGGGTGTTTTTTAAAAACATTTTCATCTGTTAATTAATGCTGCCATTTTTAATTTTCTTTTAGGCAGCTTTGTGGCAGACAAGACCACTCAACACTACCACAGTGCTAGCAGACACCTTGTGTTGCTCCTTTGTGTTCAGACTGGGCTCTCAGTTACACCAATGTTCATCCTGATGAGGTGAAAATCACTGATTACAGATCTTTTAACACAGCCAGGGTGTACACATAAGCCTTAACATATGTCATTCTCCAAAATACGTCTCCAAAAGTCTTAAAGACTTAACCTATTCTGAATTATATAAAAGCCAACTTCTGTCCTTTCTAAGGTGCCAAAACCTCTGCAGTTTTATTAAAGTGTTAGCTACTTTGGAAAAAACGAAGGGCCACTGAAAAAGAGGAAATATGAAACCCTGAAATCTGCTGATTTCATTTCTGGCATCCTTAAGCAGTGCATATTGACAAGCTAATCAACCCACCTGAGAGTCAGTTTTGCCAGTTTTGCCATTTTATCCCTGTTTAGTATTCTTGTCATCTGCGGCTGCTCTTTTATAAAATGGCAGAAAGGACTGGGAATTCACTGCAGACTCTCCTTAGTTCAGAAGCGCAGCCACACCAGCATTTAAAACGGTGAAATGTTTCGGTTAAATTCTTTCCAATAGAGGGATTTCAATCAATGGATTTACCTGAGGGGTCAAGTAAATTCAGGTGAGTTGAACTTTGGCGATGTTGCTCTGGTAGCCAATAACAAACTGTCTTGAGAGCACTGATCTGTGAAGAGGAAAAGTGTGTTTTGGCATTCACCGGTCCAATTTATCTGGCTTCAGTCATTTTAATTATCTCGAGTAACATTGTTCCCATTTTATCTAAAAGTTTGGCTTGAAATAGGTCAAATAAATGTGATGTCAGTGAGACTCGGCTGTCATTGCCATTCACAAAACAGAACCAGAATTTTTTTGTAGATTTGCAGATGGCTCTCAACATTAAATTAAATTTTAAACTAAAGTAAGGTCTTTTAGTTCACATGCATGTACAAATATTATAAAGCTTTCAAATATTTTATAATTCTTTTGTTCAGTTTTTGCATTGATGTAATCTGGAGGATATCTGTTGGCCAAGGTTTTCCACCTGTGAGCCTCATAATGTTATTTAGAGGAAAAATGAATGGGGCTTCACAGCACACTTGCAGCTATGAATACTAAAAAGTCACCATTGTAACAGTATGAATGTTTTGAATGCCAGCTGGCCTAAGAAGTGCACAATAATCCAGTTTTTTCCTTTACTTTTCATGTAGCCTTTGACAATCTTTGGAAAATCCGGGATATCAAGCAGCTCTCTGTTGCTCCAACAGTGACGACAAACCTGGAAAATAACCGAATGTGAAATATTTAAGCTTTTCTTGTCATTAAGAGTGCCCCTCAGAGTGTCAGACACTTTGTGTATCTTCCTTAGGTGCACAGAACACTAAGATATTCACCAGTAATGGATCGAACATGTTAAGAGATCAGTAATAGCGGGGAAGGATTTACTTAACAGTAGTCAGTGTTAACATGATGATGCAACTGCCTTTTGAGTTGTGAAACAGGTGATGTCAGCTTATCTGAGTCTGCATCACCAAGCCCATGTCTCAGCTTGAGGCACAGTACACAGCACGTCCTTTAAACTCTCAAATTTGTTGCTGAAATATTAATTTTCCACAATCTTTGTCTCACCAGGACATTACGGAAAAGAGAACCTGCGCAGCGGAGGCCAAGACATGCACAACTTCATCTCCTCTGGGTTTGTCACACTTGGACGTGGCCACTTGAAAGGTAGTCCATCCTCATTATCTGTTTTTCACTTCACAGTACAGTGAAGTGCAGAATAACAATCATTTTACTCACTGTGCCGTGCTGTCGAGCTCTTTCTGCCAAATGACTGTGTGCAGGACTGCGCGGTAAAAAAAAAAAAGTCAAAGAATGTGACTTTTGTTTCAGCTCAGTGGAAACTGGACGCTACAATTCATAATGGCTTTAAGTGACATCTTGCAAAGTTCCCACACACACACACAGACACACATTTCTTATCTATGATTAAATCCGCACTTCCAATGACAAAGTAACGCTTTCCAACTCTGTAGGCAGCCAGTGTGAACGTAGCATGGCACAGTTGTAGATTTCCCTCCTATTGTCCTCTGAAATTCGAATAAATTAAAGGAGCATTAGATTAAGAATGAGCCATAAACAAGAGGCCTGTTGTGTTTTTATAGCGCAGCACTCCATAGACGAATCGGGGCAGATGTCCTGGCAGGGTGATCTGGACATCCCCATGTCCTACGGTATGTTCTCTAAATGTTCTATTTTCCAGCCACACAACCTGTTTTCTGCTCACACCTGATAAGAGAAGTTGCTCACACTTCACACACACACACGGATCAGTGGAGTGCCCTTGGCCGATAATCACAGCTCAGTCACCGGGTGTAGAGTGCCAGAGTTGTAATATTTTATTTATTCTTTGGGAGGTGGTTCTCAGAGCCCATGTATTTCTGCTGGTGGCTGTTTGACAGCAGCTCTGAATGAATACATTGGTCAGCTTTACTTGTATGACCTCTACGCACAGGTGAGGATGTCAGACATTAACAGGGCTGCTTTGATGCTTATAAGTGAGAGTCTAGCCAGGGTTTAAACATTTTTCAGCAGTCTGGAAGGTAAGTGAAAGGTTCACAGTTTGAAGTTTGTTTGTTTTTCTTCTTTCGTTGAGTGACCATGTGATAGAATCTTATTTACGCATTCATAGAAGTTTGGTCAAAAACGTGTCTTTAGTTGTTTTCACATGTGAATTCCTGGAGAATCAGTTTGATACATCATCAGAAATGGCCCTTTCTCTGCTGTATCACACAGCAGAAGATCCTCTGTTTCAGATGTTTTATTACTACTGCAAATACCGAATTTGCTTATGGCAATGAGTCGCACGTCACCCACTTCCTGACTGCGAGTTATCCAGATAATTACCTGCTCTATTTGCACAAGGGAGCTGGCAGGGTGAAGTGTACTTAATGTCCAACGTGACTCATTTGGACATTTGGTTTCTGACACACAGCTCTGCTGGGTAACGTTTAGAGAAGATCGAGGATGCAGGACGTGATGAGTGACTTTTATGTGACTTTGATCAGGCAAATACTTGTTTGTTTATCGTAAATGTCTTTAGTTTTGTTTTAGTATTGAATGTTGAATCTGCTATTGAATCCTTTCCCATTCTTAAACCTAAAATGTGTGGTCGTCTTTGAAATTTTCACTTTTAACAACATAACTGATCTGAATTCTCAGGAGACTGCAATTCAGACCCATGAAGAACATTTTGTTGCAAGCTTGTCTTTTTAAGTGACAATGATGTGCCAAGAGGTGTTTCTCCTTTAGAAAGTGTGGTGGCAGGAGGACTGGTGATTGAACTGATGATTGTAACCTGACAGGTTTTGAGTCCCAGTGATAGAGAGTGACAGTCGCTCTGAGTGGAAGCTGTGCAGTGAAAATGGCTTTGCGAGATTAAAAAAAAAAAAAGTCTAGTGTCGTTGAAAAGGGGAGAACATTTCTGGATCATTCAGCTTCACACAACCTGAACCAGCTCGCAGTCCTAACATGTCATCTGAGAAACCTCTGTAACTTGCCTTGGTTATGTCTGCACTTTCTCACTATGCTAAAACCAGCAAATAAGTTTGTTCTCTGTCTGGAAAACCCTCACATAGGTTACATTTGGATTACTGTAAAATGAAACACCCAGAAAATCTCAGTTCTCAACATAAAGAAAAGCTTGAGAAAGGACTTCAAATTGCAAACTGTATGCAACTTCTCTCTATGTATGTGAACATTTATCTCTGAACCTTAATATACATACATAAAAGATAACATTAAAATGAGGGGTGGCTCAAGACTTTTGCACAGTACAGTATTTTCACCTGAGGCTAGCTTCAGGTAAGAAGGACTTGCTCTGAAGCAACAGAACCAATACCGAATAAAATACCACAGAATGCTTAAAAGCTTTTCATTTACCAGACACAGAAAAACCTTAAAATCTAAGAGTAAAATGAAATTGTTGCCACTGATAATGAATTTGCTGACATTCACTGTTGGAAACTGGCAAAATCTCAGCCTTGAAGCTCCTTTACAGTAATGCACTGAAGAAGTTGGAGGTAATGCAGAAACTCTACTTGAAAATATTATGAAAGAAGCAAATCGATTTCAAAAGACACAAAACAAGTCTATAGAAATGCTGAAAGTGAAGCTAACATGCGCATGTCAGTAAAGCAAATACTGAACAGCAGTTCTGAAAGCTGGAAACGTCAGCTTTCATGAACTGGATGAATCCCTCTAACTAAAGACTAACACTTCAGATGTTGTCTGAGGCAGCGACCCTCTCCTGACTGTACCTGTCACCCTCTCACTGCACCTATTAGCTGACACGCTTTAGCGGCCTGATGGCGGTAGCTGTCACTTCAAAGCGGAGGTCCTGTCAGCTTCCATCGTACGTGTCTTCGTTTAACAGCTGGCTGTCGGCAGGATCCACCCCCCCACTCCCCGAACACACAGCTACTGTCAGGAGGAAGTAGACTGACAGATGTGCACGTGTCACCGCTGACTGCATCCTGCCCTGACTCCAAATCTGCTCCAAAAACATTTATTTATTTAATTTTTTTCTTTTTAGCAAAGATCATCCACAGCGAACATCTGCACATGTCAGCTGTTCCAGGCAGACATCAAGTCCTTAATTCTGGTTCATGTGAAGAGGTGGAAAGTTCATTTTAAGTTCTGTTATAGTTAGAGACCGTTTGGAGTTTTACATATTTCATTCTTCACTTCCCCCCTTTTCTTGTCTGTGCTCCTTACCTTCCTTTTCTGGTCTTGCTTCCTTCATTGCATCCTCTTTCCCTTTCTCCCTTGTGTTATTCTCCCTGCATTCCTCCTTTAGTTTTCAGTTTGTTCCTTTCTTTCACTCTTTCTAGATTGTCACGATGCATTCTCCATTACTTTTCTCCTTCCTTTATTTATCTTTTACTCCATTTATCATAGTTTTTGTCCTTCCTGCTTCACCTTCGATGGAGCAGTTACCATTAAACACACCAGTGTTGGAGATACAAGGCTTTGGCCACATAGAGAAGGTTCAGTATTTGAACACATCATATCAATAAAAGAAGAACTATTTCATTAGAAGTCCATTTTCTGTTCAGGCACATCCTGGGTGCCTTTATTGGCCTAAAAGGCTGGATGAGACACTCACAATCACTCCTTTAGACAAATATCTAACCGTGAATACTTTGACCTTACGCCCAATAGTGTGTGTGTGTGTGTGTGTGCAGCATTGTTTTGTTTGTGTGGGGGTGCCATAGTGACAGGAACAGTACAAACAGTACAGATTTGAATGTACGTCAGTCTTACCAAGCTGTTAAACAAAGATCCAAATAATGTCATTAATATTCAAGCACCTGTGATATAACATGACTCGCTGAGCTTTGAGTGCATCCACAGAGACACACGAGCATCTCTGGTTTGCCTGCAGGAGTGCTCGGATCAGGTGGTAAAGTGACTAAGTGAGGCTAGATGGATTATATGTGGCGATACTGCTTAACAGCTCCGGATATCAGTTTATATGGAAGTCAAGCAGATGCAAACAGCTGATGTTTCTAAACATTTTCACTGAATAAAACTGGTTGAGATGCTCTGTGTTGTAGTTTATCCAGCAGTGTGATTACTGTATTTGTTTCATATAAGGGCTTGTTATGAAACAAGGGAAGGCATAGCAGGGTGAGTGGTTGATTTTAAGGCCGAAAGTAACATCATTCGGTTGATATGATTTTTCCTATTTAGCTACGTCATAATTACAAGAGGGTCTACTGTTAAACTGTTGATTTAGAAAAGCTTCCTTTAGTAAAAACACTTGGGCTGTCTTTTGCAAGTCAAGGAATGTCAGTTTAATCAAAGTAGCCAAATTTTAAGAGGTTTGTCTAAGAATATGTTCCCAAAGGAAAGGAAAATTCAAAATAAGATCTCGTATTTGTTCAGCTTGTTTCTCTGAGTTTAATTTGACATCAAAATGACATTCAGGGCATTTTCTTTCTTTCTTTTATCTGAAATAATTAATCAGCAAAGCTTTAGATAACAGTAGGATTCAAAGAAAGCTTGACTGGCTTGTGCATCAATATCAGAAATTTGACTCAGTGATGGAATTAAAGTCTCAGCCTTGTTCTCAGAGTTCTTAGATCTACATCTAAACTTCAGATTGTCATTGATGTGACACAAATCTGTCTATTCTGGTTGGTCCAGCACACTTTTTGGTAGATTTTTCAAGTTTTTATTACTATTTCATTTTTTTAAATGATTTTCTACCATCCATGGATGGATGGATGTACATGACCGGTGTTACACAAGTTAGCTACAGAGGTATATTCTTTCGCAGTATCCTCAGTCAGACCCGTTCGCGGTGGCTGTTGGATGGTTTTATCGACAGAATTTCTGGCCAGAGCCAAGAGTCAGAGGGTCTCCCCTTTTTGTGGCCTGAAGATCACCTCTTTTTGCTGCTGGTGTGGTCCTTCATTAGGCGCTGGCCTTTGGCTCTCACTGCGGTGGTTTGCAGCGTGAAGTGTGAAGCGCCAAGAATAAAAATGAGCAGCTCCAAGTCTGAGACCATTGTTCTCAGCTGGAAAAGGGTGGAGTGCCCACTCTGGGTTGGTAATTAGAGCAGAGACCCCAGGGCAGACCCATGACATGCCTGAGTGATTACCTCTCTCAGCTGGCTTGGGAAGGCCTCAGTGGCTCCCTGAAAGAGCTGGTGTAGGTGACAGGAAGTGGGGTTTCTCTGGCTGGACTGCTGCCCCCACATTCTGGACCCAGATAAGCAGCAGAATGTAGATGGATGGACTTCTTACCAATTTTTACACGTACATTAGTTTTGCTGTAGTTTTAAATGTCTATTTTGAAACAGAGAACATTGCTACAGTATTTTATTGTTGCGACGACAAAGAAAAGGATGCCGTAAGCAGCAAGAGTTTTCCTCCGGATGTTGACATTTAAAAACAATTAGCAATTATTTTCTGCTAGTAAAGTAAAATCTGCAGCTTTTAAATAATGTTTAATGGAGTAAATCAGCCACAAAAGCCGCGCAGTAACACGGTCCAGTCATGTTTGAGAAGCGGGAACTAAAAAATGCTCGCTGCTGTTACTCGAATAGTTGTCGAGTCACTGTAACTCTGAGGCTAACGTGTAATATCTCTGAGGTTAAACAGTCCCAATGTGTGCATTTAGCGAACATCTCCCAGACATCTTGTGTACAAACATCCCCCTCGTCCTCGGGGCTTATTCATCTCTCTCCTTGCTTTCCCCGCCTGTGGCATCCACTGATGTGCATCCTGCTTAATTACTTTTTCATGAGTTGCTCCCTGTTTTCATCCTGAGGGAATTGTCTTCCCACCTCCCCAACCCCCCAACCCCCCCCCACCCCGTCATCCCAATCCACTTAAGGTGACCTTGTCTTATTGGGACACACTGCTGCAGCGCTCCCACCTCCCCGTGCTTTAATCCCTCCAGGCCTACAGTGTGTCTGTGCCTATGCATGTATGGGGCTGCGTAGCTGAGTGTGAGTGCAAATGGAGGGGTGTCAAATTGTGCCAAGTAGGTTTCACTTCCCAGTTTGCCTCCATTACCGAGTCCTTATATAGGCTCGTCTTTACAGATGCTCGTAGCGGCTGAAAATTTGAGCATGCAGTAACTGAAAACTTCAAACGTGAGAATCACTGATCAATAAAATCCTGTAACGTGACATCAGCCAATTGCATACTCATGTTTATCAAACTAGACTATGACGCTTTATATTGATTCAAAGGGATCAGTGGTGAGTCAAGCTCCTTCTGGATCGAGTGACGGCTCCCTGCTGCTGCTTGAAATCCTTTCTAAAGTTTCCAACTTTATCTGGAAAGATAAGGATGTGCATCAGCAACCGAGATTTTATTTGTTACAGAAGATCGTTTCCAGAAGGATTGCATTCTCCCCTCAGTGTGCAGTCATCGTTTGTGATTGAAGCTGATAACGTGTAATTATTTTTGATATCTGATTTTAAATAAGCTTAATGCTTCTTTGACAGTCTTTGTACAAATATCCAGATATCACTGGGTTGACACAATGTAGTCACTGTGGAATGCGTCTTGAAAAAAAATGCATGAAATGGAAAAAAAAAACTCCTCCATCTTCTAAAAGGAAAGAACTACAATATTTTTGAGTCTAAAAGGGAGACCGATGGTCTAAAACAAAGAATTAGCGATGAAAGAAAATCGCTTAGAGAATTTTGATTCCTCTGAAGCAAAAAATTCTGTTAGTAATAGTCAATAAAGTCAGTGTGTACAGTTGCACTACTGGTACTGAGTGGGTGTGTCCCATTGTACAGTCCAATATATGTCCCATTCAGCTGTACAGTATGTGTCCCATTTAGCCAACGGATATGTTTCCCAGCAAACCTTCTGGCATTTATCCCTCCCAGAGCTCCTGGGTAGTAAAATAAGACAAATTGAAGGACCATCTGCGATTTCTCTTTTTCTTATAAATCTGCCTTTTTTCTTTTTGCTGCTTCTGCCAATGGGAATATATTTTTCAACAGTAAATCTGTTTTTTGTCCCAGTGTGTACTGTTTCAGCTACCTGCTAAACCAAAACAGTCTTTTATTGCTCAACCAAGCCTTCGATTTTCTGGCAGATTTCATGCTCAGTGAAAGCGAGGGTCACAGGCACCAATCAAAATGTTGCTGGTATCATTTTTCGATATCTACTACATTGTGCATCGACACTAAACTCATAATGATAAGCAAAAGTGATGCCGCCTATTTACATAAAGCTGTGCACACAACAACAAGGATATTTCAACCATTAGTATAGAGGCACTTTGACCACAGTTTCTCCCACAATTAGTCTTTTGCCAACATTAACTTAACAATAGTGCATGACTATGCTCTGTTGTTAGGAGGTTACCAGGCAACATTAAAATAATACAATTCAAGTTATGTGAATATAAATATTATTATCATGGAATTAAGTAAAATACAATGCCTATATAAGCTGTTGTATGTGCATAAATGCCTAAAAATTAGTTGTTTTAGCCCATAGGTAGGTGGTTGCTAGGCAACATGATGATGTCACCATGTCTGGAATAGATAAATATCTTCAGGAGCCCTAACATGTACCTGTGTTTATGTGTTTGGTTACTGAATTCCTCGTCGTGTAGAGCGAGATCATGGACAACAAGATCTGGTTTGTTACAGTAAGATTAAATTAATAATTTGTCTTGAAACAGTAAAAAGATAACTGCAAATTGTTTGACAACATGGCTAAGCCTTTTGGTAAGAGCTACTGTTTCTTTCAACCGATTAATATGCTTCCTTCCAGTCTTTAACATTTTATAAAAGATACAAGATCTGAGATGTTCCACGGCCACTATATGTCACCGAGTTACTGAGCTTACAGACCTACAGGACTTCTATTACAAGGGCAGGAAAGTCTGTGGTAGACCCGCTGTGTTCTGCCCACACAGGCCAGTTCCCATCCCAACACTTATCTAAAACCAGCAGGGCTACCAGCAGCATCTAATGTATAGTCTTCGCAGGTGGTGAAACAAAGCATGGCAGTGCTGCTGGCTTTCTATAGGAAATACAACTAAGTTTTTTAAAAAAGAAGAAGCTGTTTTGTTTTTCATCAAGTCTCGTCTTCTACACACTTACTTACAAGCAACAGCTCATCTCCCAGCTGGTCACATCTATACAGAGCAACATGAAATACAAAAGCAATGGCAGACGTGGCGTGGGATCGAGGTGTAGACGCATTGTCAAACCTGCAGCATTAAGATGATCAGAGCATTCAAAGGGTTGAGACTCAAAGGCAAGGCATCACATCGGGCGAAATAAAAGTGCCTTATCCCTGCAGCTTTCTGTCACTCAGTTGTAAACGTTTCATCCTGCTCTGCTTTACATATGAACCTAAATGCACAAATCTTGTAAAGGCAAACGGCACTACTCTCACTATCAGACACCAGTAAAACTCTTTTTTCAGCATAGTAGGGTGGAATAAAATATTCAACATGATGTCAGGGTCATACGGCCTTTGCTGCGGTTGTTTACTGAGATGAGAGGAGCAGGTGGTAACAAGGTTAAATGGACTATTTTTGCATTGTGTATTTATGCAGAAAAATGAATCTGCTTTTATTCCAAAGAGTAATTGGTTTATTTGCATAATATTGCTGGGCCACCATGGGATTATATTGTCATAGAAACTCAATTTTTAAAAGAAGAGCCCATTAGAAACATTTGTCTGTGAGAGAGGCTTACACTGTCAGCTATTATTTTAACTCAGTTTAAATACACTATATTTACATGTTGGATTGAGAAATGAGGTAAGAGCTGCAGTCTTCTGCAGTTAATTATGAGGTAAAGTCACAGGAACATAAGTCTTTCTAACTATAATAATATTTGCATATGTATGCATTTATCTATGTCAGTATGCACCCTTCTTAATTATTAACATTAAAATGTTTTTAAAAAGCATTTATTATAAATCTCAGTTCTTTTGATTGTCCTATATATTGTGTTGATTTCATCATTTCCCTGCGAATGCGATGTTACGTTCTTCGTCGTGTTCACTTTGCCCACACAAATTTGCATATGCAAAAAAATTTGGTTTGAGCCTCCAAGAAATATGAAATGAAGAATTTGGAAAAGCACCACAGGCCTGGTTGTCGCTAGCCTAACAAAAACTTTAAACACTGAGAGGGCTACAAGTCTCAGAGTTTTATGACCACTGGTATTGATGAAACACAAGATACAACTTACTGCAAGATGGTCAGTATAAGGGAGTGCTAAGCTTAATACAAGCCCATGATGAAACAGTCATATTAGGCCCCTGTCACACAGACCTCGAGAGTGGTCGGTGACTGCCTGGCAACCAGCTGTTGCTGGGGAAAATGTGCACTTGAGTGGTTGCTGGCTGTTGCTAGGTGACACTGGTCACAGAGAGACTGCAGACTGCCAGCAGCAGTTTGCATGGAAGATTCCAACTTATCTGCAAACACTCAGCAACTACTCACTGAGTGGAAGTGAAACTATGAGGAGTATGACTCAAAAACCAGAGACCAATGACTAAAAGCAGGGTCGCCCTCTTTGCCTGTGTTACCGAAGCCTCATTCATGTCTCCCACAACACTGCACACGGGACCTGAGTCTTCATGGGGATATGAAATTATAAACATGGTGTTGTTAAAAATAAACAACCTTGTACACGCAGACCTCTAAAGCTCTAAAAAGTATTTGGGAGGAGCTGTAGTTTGTAAACCTGCGTACTGTCAACAGGGTGATGCTGCAATACAAAAATCCCCTAAAACTTCATGTACAGAGTGCAAAGCCAAATGTATGCAGATATCTGTAGCAAGTGAATCATGTTTTTGTTGCATCAAAATGCAAAAAATGTTCACAAATATTTAGAAATAATAAACCTTAATAACTTAAAGGTCACTGCATTTATTCCAGTGCCTCTATACTAAAACCTTAAGTAGTTCACTTCTGGTGCAACTCTTAAAATCATTGATGTAAACCAGAGGCCAGCCTCCAGATAAACCTGGTATGTGACCTTTTTGATCTGTAATAACCTATATGAGTGTTTCTGGGCAATTTTCAGGCAGCATCCAGTCTGATTGGTCTTTATCAAGTCATTTCAAGTCAGCGCAGCATTTTCCTGAGCCATAACTTTCTCAATGAGCGTGATTCCAAACAGCAGGGAGACGGTGCCATCTCCGTGCAGAGATCTGCGGCTGCCAAATGCACAATATGAATTGATTTGTCTCCTTATCTCGCCTGTCCATTAAATAGGAGGCTAATGAACCTGATTAGAGTGGTTAGATGAAACTCACACTCGGAGAATCCCACAAGCCTTTCCAACCACATGGCCGAGAACTGAATATTGAGACTCATTCATGCATCCTGACACACACACAGATAGCCTCTTAACACCTCGTCTGATCCAGCCTTTCCTCATGAATTATGTAGCTCTTGTTTGTACACTGAAATAACATCTCGAGAGCACACCAAATGGAAGGTCAACCCGAGCTCTCGTCGTATCTTTTCCTGACACCGTTTATCTGAAATTGGAAATATATATATTGTCCTTTTTGATATCGAGGCTAGCGCATATCTGTCTGAACATATTTATGTATAATATTTTGTTTATCCCTTTGAATTCTAATATCAGGTTTAGTATTCACTGTTTAAATTAAGAGTATGTAATTTTATAAGTGCAGAAAAAAGCCAAAGTAGTGACTGAATGTGGCTAAAAGTTGGAGGTTAGGGATGCCTCCTCAGATAGTCTGAGTCATATTGCATATTTTTCTTCAGACTGTGGGGTTTTGTTTAATTACAGATTTTCCCTACAAGTAAAAGATAAAAGGCAAAGGAAGGGAAATGTATTTACACAGAAGGGCTATTTCAAAGTGCTTCACAAACATTTAAACCTAAAAAAAACCAAGAACTGCCTCATACGGGAGGCTTTAAGAGTATTATAAAAAAATGTGAACAAGTATCCAAATTTAAATGTAATCCCAAAGACATACGAGAGTGGGAAAAAATGCCTTCCACAGGCACTTTCTGCAGTGCAGTTGTACTGGATTTCATCACAGGCCTTTCTTTTATCAATACTGTGTGCTTTGAGTTTCTGCAAACATAAATCATTAGTTAACACACTTCATTAACAGTCCCTAAAAGCTCAAATTAAACTTGATTTATTATGGCTTCCACTAATTTTCTATTCTATTTTGAAGTCTGAATCATGGAAAACTACCCTAGAGGAGAATCTAAATATAGAGCTGGAAAACAGGAGCCCTTTAAACGATTACTCCACGAATGCTGTGCTGCAGTTCCATCATATGAAGCAGCTCGCTATGACAGGATATGAACTCACACTCACTGCTCAGAGACAAAAACACCGACGGTAAAAGGTGATAAGGAGAAAAAAAGAGAGACGAAAGCCGCAGGGCCCCCATGGTTGAAGTGGCACAAAGATGATCCGACAGTGGCTGAAGGACACGTGGCAGCAGGTGGGTGTGGAGGTCATATGGAAAGGTGGACACCCACTGAGGACAACAGGAAGGGAATGGTTGGTTATATTTGTAATAGTGGCAACAGAAGGGGAAGAAAGAGAAAGCTGGCTACGGTATTAAATTTGGGATTTTCACAAAAGACTAGAATCTTGTGGAAAAAGCAAAAGAGCTGATGCTGTGTCATAAAATTTATGATCTTCAAATCAAAACTGAGATCATTCCAATTATCTTAGATGTTTAAAAGGTTTTAAGAAAATCCACTAAAATGCGTCACAGTGTTGTTTTCCTTCTGATCGGTGATTTGAAATGAAAGAAAAATGCCCTTTAAGATAAAATAACATCTCTCGTTGAAGGACTAAATCTCCCACTGATGCATTTTAATGACATGTTTTTTTATCGTGACTGTTAATGGACCATATGCTGAGTCCAATAAGCATTAATTCACCTGCTCAGACAGCAAACCTGTGAATGAGTCAGGCTCCACTTTCACATCCTTGCCTTTGAAGGCCGCAGGCTTTGCCACCGTAATGCTATTAGCCGCATAACAAAGTTGTGAATTGAATGCCGTGGTGACGAGAAAGCACTCTATGACATGTAAAATCCTATTAGGATGCAGATTAGTGTTATCTGCGCCGCACCTGTCAATATCTATTATGGGTGGGGGGCAAGGACACGGCAGAGCTGGACATGGAAATGCTTCAGTCAGCACACTGTCCACAAGCAAATACCAAGAGGACTGCTTGTATTGGTATGCAAAGAATTAGCTATCGTACAGTAGGCAGGCAAGCTCGAGGCAGCGTTGTTTTTATCATGCGGGAAGTATTCTCCCTTTACAATGATGAGGGACTGCATGGAGACCAGAAAGCTGCCAGAGCGATAGAATAATTAAAGAGAGAAAAAAGCTGACAACCAAGGATAAAGAAAAAGAGTTTCAGTGTTGTGAGGAGAGGCTGAATGTTAATGTCTCTGTTGTGAAGGACAATATGCTCATTTGGAAAACAAATGGGACTCCATTTTGTAATAGTTGCTCTCATTTGACCAGCAGAGACGCACACGCTGACATTGTAATGATGGGCTTTTGGCTAAACGTCAAAACTAAGCTTTGGGGAAACTGCGAACGGCCTTAGTCGAGATGAGAAGTGTGTGTTTTGAATCTTGAGAACATCGCTGTGGTAAATAGGAAAAAGGTGGAAAAACTACCCTGATGTAAGTAAATGGAAATATATGATGTAAGAAATACAAGTAGCAGAAAAAAACAGAGATGAGATAAATAATGTAGAGGATGCATTTAGGGATCGATGGCTTTTGGATCTTTCATCATTAAATTCCCTCATAATTAGTATAAATGTAAAAGAATGTGCAGAGCTTTTGCAATATGTGAATGTACACCAATCAGGCACCTGCTTAATATTGTGTTGGTCCCCTATTCGCTGCCTTAACAGCTCTAACCCTCCACTAGACCCCTAAGGGTGTGCTGTGGTATCTGGCACCAAGATATTAGCAACACATCCTTAAAGTCCTTGACGTTGTAAGGTGGGACCACAATTTCATTGGACATATATAATGACAATAAAAGGCTATTTAATTCTAGTCTATGGACCAGACTTGTTTGTCCAGCACGTACCACAGATGCTGGATCGCTGGTTCGCCACTGCTCCTTCCTTGGACCCCTTTTGATAGATACTGACCACTGCAGACTGGGAACACCCCACAAAAGCTGCAGGTTTGGCGGTGCTCTCACCCACTCATCTGGCTATCACATTGTTCCTGCTTCCAACGCGTCAACTCTGAGGATAAAATGTTCACTTGCTCCCTGATAGATCCCGCCCACCAACTGGTGCCATGATGACGAGATAATCAGTCTTATTCACTTCACCTGTCAGCGGTCATAATGTTATGCCTGAGTCAGTGTAATAGATGTGAGGTTACAACTATCGCATTGAAATATGGGCACTGTCCAACCCACCTGATATGTTGGCTGGGGTCAAAACTATTTTTTTGTGGCTGTGCTGTAAATTTGCTTTTTAATGCTGTCAAGTTGGGCAATTTAACAAGCGAATATATAGAGACTGACCGCCAACCTCAAGTGGCCATTAAAGATACTTTTATTGAGCCGTTTTGTGCATCGGATATCAATCCCAACTGCATACGATCGCGCTATAGACTACAAAAAATATATCTCTACCCTTAAAACCACTTCCCCCATTTTAAGTGTAGCTGTGTCTCACATTGCTTACCTCCAGATGATATCAAAAATTTGCCAAATATACCTGTGGGGAAAAAGAGAGAATGCTCAAATTATCATAGTGAACAGCTGAGTCTGAGTCTAAACAGCTTTGTTAAAGCACACTGAACCCATCAGAGACAAATCCTGTCCAAACAAATCAGCATGCAGTTGGGCAGAGATGTGATTCGTGTTCGTGAAATCTTCCCACTCTTCCCGCTCCTCTCTCTTTTTACTGGTGCGTCTTGTCAAATTGCGACCAGTGGCTAGCTTTCAAAAATTGATGCTAATTGTATGTAAATCATCATCAGAAATTACATTTGCAGCTCATCTTCAGGTTGAGTCTTCTGCTTCTTCTTCTTCTGCTTCTTCATTAGTCAGTGCCTCTGCATGTTTTGTGTGAACAGAGCTGCCCACAGATTTCCTGTGACCCTTTGGGCGAACCTAACTTGAGTGATACAACCTCCACACACACACGCACGCATGAACACTCGCTCACAGACCAGGCTTCATTCATAAATCCAGCTCTTTAAAAAGCACAGATGTGAAGCAGTATGAAAAATTCAGCTGCCGAACAGCAGCACACTGTGACAGAGAGTTCAAGGCTTACTACACAGCAAATCTGAGGTGTATAAGCTGTGAGTGGGTAGCACTGAGAGGTCTGCGATTAGTATCATCCCTTGTGTGTTGTCCTGGAAAAGCAACCAGCACACACAGCCCTGCGTGACAGAGAGGCTAAGAGACAGAATGAGAAATGTTAAAGAAGGAAACCAAAGGGGAGCAGGGTGAATTCACTTCTACTAAAGGTGGCCTTTTTGCCCATAATGCGATGCATCTATCAGGGATGTTTCAACAAGCCGTGTGGCCACTTTTCCGAGTGCTCATTAGAGTCGACGCCAGCTGGGTGCCTGCAGGAATGCATGATGGTTCATTACAATATTTACGGATGTTGGACTCATTCATCATTGAGTGTAATGTGGTTTGCAGAGAGCTATCAGCATTAGTGTTAATTTAAGTGCGTACCACTGAGCTGATGCACAGCCCACGGCATCGCAGTAAAAAGGTTGGGGACAGGCCCAGCTGGGGTTTTGTCTGGATTCAGGTCCTGTTAAAGAGCCCTGTTCAGGGAGTGCCCTTGTGCCTCATGGGTAGGCTCCAGTGGCATTGGGGACAAGCAGCAGTATAGAAAAGAGATGGATGGATAGACACAGAGGTTTAAGGCCATATCTGCATTTATTTAACTAGCAGTATAGATATTTTAAGGGTGACCTGGTTTCACTTCTGCTTACCATAAGTCTGTCTCAAGTCGTAACTAGTATGCATATAGACTTATGCATTAGATTCCTAAAATGACATTTTTAGACACAAGTGTTTTTCAAAAACTCTTTTAAAAGCCAACCAGTGATGGAAAATAGATTTTACAGACAGAGTCTCCATCTATCCCTCTGTATTTTTTCTTTTTTTGTCTAAAGTTTTCTGATCACACACACTTGCAAATCAGTGCTTACACAAGTGTGAAGTTTTGTTTGTCAGAGTGTGAGTGCCGCTGATACAATGCAGTTGTAGTGATTAAGCGTGCAGCTGAAGGCCAAAAGCCTGTCAAAAGAAGTAAACACAAGTGTAATTCAGTTTTCTTGTTCCAAGCAGGGCTGTCATGGTGTCTGCTTTTCACTTCATCATTACTGTAGCAAAAGAAAAAACTAACACAATAATATTGTTATCCCAGTAACAACAGATCATTTTTAAATGGCAATAATGCTGTTGTCATTCATGTATTGGATAAAATAACAATAATTATTACTTATTTATTATATTATCATATGTGCCTTATTGAGATAATATCCATACTTAATTTTTAATTGATACTTAACAATTATGGATTAATTATTAAGAAGAATAAGTATCTCGAATGCAGCTCCCAGACTGACGGCACCATCAGCATCAACGACGAGCCATTGACCAAAGTCACCCAATTCAAATACCTCGGGTCCCTCGTCACCTCGGACTGCGAAACTCTACCAGATGCCAGAGCCCGTGTCAACGCAGCGTGGATGAAGTGGCGTCATGTCAGTGGAGTCCTGTGCGACAAGAGAATGCCAATCTACCTCAAGGCAAAAGTCTACAAGTCAATCGTGCGCCCAGTGGCGCTCTATGGGTCAGAGTGCAGGCCAGCGACGACCAAGCACGGGCAAGTTCTTCATACCATGGAGATGAAGATGCTGAGGTGGCCCCTAGTTCTCACACGACTTGACCGAGTGATGAACGACGATGTCAGGAAACGATGGGGAGTGGCGTCGATCACGGACAAGATGAGAGAGTCCGGCCATGTTGCCCATTGCGATGAGAACTCAGTCGTGAAAACAGCCCAACAATTAGACCTGGGCGGCAACAGGCCGCGAGGAAGACCAAAAAAGGGCTGGCTTGATCGAATCAAAGACGATATGAAGGCTGCGAACGTCACACCCGAAGATGCCCTGGATAGGAAGAAGTGGAGGAGGGCGTGCAAAATGGCGGACCCCGCATCGAGCAGGACAGAATTACTGATTAATAATTATTAACTAATAATACAAAATTAGCACTTTAACTAATACTTATTTACTAATAGTTACATACCCTTTGTTACCTGTTAAACTTTGATCTGAATGGACTCGTTCTGATGCTCAATCTGCTGATTTTCTGTACTAAGCTGACCCCAAATCTCATAAAATAGTCAAAAATTTAAATCGCAGTGCACAAAGAGACAGCTTTAGTTGGTTTAGTTGTCCAAACAACAATCTAAACCCAGTTATTTTCTACATGTGAAGCTCCAATTATCAAATGTTTGGCATTTTTAATCATTTGCAATTGATTATCAATATGGTTGCAATTACTTTTTGTCAGTAAACCAGTCAAGTAATCCTCGCAGCTCTGACACATTTGAACTTTGCCAATAGGAGTGTCTACGTGAAGCTGTAGTTATGCAGTGATTTCTTTATTGATAGGTGCTACTGATAGCCCTTTCACTCATAGGTCTCTTGCAAATGTAGTCATTCGTGATAACTGAGTGCAAATTGGAGCCTCACACTCCTGATGAAAACATTTTTGTGAGACCATGTTTGCTTTGATGAATAAAATGGTAAACTGAGGGCAGCATATCGAGCTGTTTTGGGTGTTTGCAGTGGAGCTATTCCACTATATCGCTTCTTAAATGTTTGTGTTATGATGCAGAGTTTAACGTGACCTTCATTCACGTCTGAAGCAGTCACTGGTTTATTTATTTGTGCGAGAATCCAACAGCCAGTTGATCCAGCAGACTGTGAATTAGCTCAAACTCCTTAATGAACTGCATTTTTTTCTCCTAAATTCCAACATTTCTGCTGTATGAGATGGAAAAGAGATGTCTTTACAGAGCAGTAATGATGCATGAATCCGTCTCATCTCCCCTTATCGTCGTGATATGAGCTTTAATATGCTGCACAGCCGTGGCGCTATCTGATAAGATGTGGCTCCGGGCGATTGGAGCCTTCATGGGTGCAGTGGATAGAGAGGAGGAGGAGAAGGCGCTGAGCGGCTGAGCAGCTGAGCAGCTGAGCGGCTTCGGCTGTGGGTGCATCATATTCTTCCCATTTTTCTCCAGTTCCAGACAACAGGCCCCGCTGAAATGACTGCGGGTGCCGCCGACTGTGAAATTAATTGAACTTGTGATCCGAAGGGTAGAGACCAGCATCCGGCCTGAGGAGGCGAGTGTACATCCGTGCTTACATTAGCCTGTGACAAAGGAACAGCCAAGGCCACGGGCAACGACTGGATCTGCGGTCAGTTTCCCCGATTAGATGTCTCGAGAAATAGCTGAGCTTGACTCGTATGACATTGCGGGTGATTGTGTGAGACGTGCTGCCATGCTGCTGCCTCTTGTTAGACGCATTATTTTGGAGAGAAATTGGATTTGTTCACAGATCCACCATGTCAAGTTAGTGATGAGCGTGTAGATAATGATTTTGTGTCTTCTTGGCCAGAGATGCAGCTCAGATTGCCAGATCCAGAGCTGAGCTTTCATGACAAGTAGATGCGCACGAGCTATAAAACGTCGCCACAAACTGTAACGATAAACTAACTACAGTCAAACAGCTACAGCTTACATACGGTTTGTAAGAGGGGCTCTCTCCCAAGCTCGGTCAGAATCACTTGGTGGTGCATCTTAACACTTGGCACCCTTTTAGTTTCATTTCCATGTTGACAGGTAGTCTGATTTAATTAAATCTGTCTTCTTAGATGTGGTTAGTGTTGTGAAATGATATACTTATCCCAAAGCATAAACCCGACTCAAGTAGTTCAGTCGCCGTCACCACCAAGAGCTACTAAAAACAAAATACCAGAATGTTATTATGTCAGCTACTGATTTAAGCCTCCACCAGGCTGCTGTTCTGTGATGCAGGATCTTTATACTTCCCACTTTCCGCACAGACTGCTTCTAACAGTACTTAAAAAGCTTTGTCCGAAACGTGTAACTTTCTGAAACACCGTCTGCCGTGGTGTGAAGGTAGGCAAGGTGTGGACATCTCCAGCTCTCCCTTGTAATGTCCTTCACTTGTGGATCTTCTGTAGGTACAATTAAATGCAACACATTGGACAGCTCTGACGAGACTGTCTGACAGTGTGCGCTGACGCCTCGCTCTTCATTTCTGTACTTGAGAGCAAACTTTTTGTGATGCACTCAAGTGTGACTGTTTGACCACATATAAAGATGCTTCTCTTTACACATAATTGTACAATGACCTCATCTGACGTGTAGATAGGTCCTCCGAGCTCCTTTGATTTGTCCTGATCCTCGGAGTAATCCAGGCCAAATTGGATTTTTATACTGTTAGCAGAGACCACAAAACACTTTAGTCTGAAATCAGCATTGGCAAAAAGAAACACATTTTAGTCTAACAAAAAGGGGTGGAGGTATTGTTGCTATTAAAGCCTTTGGTTGCACCTGTTGGAGGATTATATGAAACATAGCAGTATTTTCATGACTTTTTTTTTATTTTCATTGCTTGTCCGTCTCTACTGAAAGATGAGTTTTAAAATTTGCTTCAGTTTATGTAACTTGCCTGAAGCCATTGCTGTAAGCATGTACCACCATTAACAAGGATCGTCATCACAGGTGGAGGTAATTCATCTCATTTAACTTCTGGACTCCACTCAAAAATGAGCAAACACAAAGTTATGATTGTTTTTCTAAAATTTATTGTGAAAGCCAATTTAACATCGGGATTAACTGTTGAAATTAACTTTAATTTGCTCCCAGTGGTGACCATTGCCAAAGGGGTCAAATTAAAAAGGTAACTCCTACCTGCATGCTCCAAATTGTTGTGACATAAAAGTTCTTGGCTTAAACGAATCAGAACCATTTTTCCATTTAGCCTCAGACTAGAGGCTAAGCCGAACAGGCCGGAGACTGGTCTTCTCTGTAGGCCCTCTCTGTAAGAGTTCTGCTTTCAGCGCTTTGTGTCCCTGAGGTTTCTCAGAACTATGGTCCCTGGCCCTGTGGACACAATGCAATCTGTGCCGCCCCACATTAGATAAGTCTCCTCCAACTCATCCAGGTCACATTGCACCACAGAGTGCAGCAGGGCTTCCAAGACTCTGCTGCCTCCACTGATGGTCAGGTGGAGAAAAGACTGCACACGTGACAAAGAGTTTGGTGAGTGTTTCAGGTCAGCTGAATTCACAGCTCCAAACAGATCTGATTTCTTTATCAACAGGTCACCTTTAGGTTCAAACTAGTTTAGCACGAAGCCCGCCTCTGATGTGATCAAGGTTCCTTTGTGAGTCCTGTGGCAGAGATCTCTCACAATCTGTAAAATCTGAAATAAAATGTTTTATATGAAGCTAGAAACCATAATATTTCAGCTCAGTGCTGTTAAACAGCAGACCTTTTGCTTTTGGTGCGAGACACATTCATAATGTTTTAAATCATATCTAGTCTTGTTTACAGAGCCTTGACTTTTTGAAGGTAAATCTGAAGACAAAGATTCAAGCGACTGACCTTCAAAGTTTACCAAGATAGCGAGCACCTTTGGGCCCAATCTGGGCTGCTCTTATAGATCAGTTATGTCACTAACAAATATTGTGTCACCCACATCCTCTCCAAAGTTTTTATATATGAATGTTTAAGCAGCCATGTCTTTTGTGACGCCGTATACATTTTTAACCTTAGATGTGGTTTCACAAAGAAAATCTGCAAACGCACTGCAGAAATTTGCATAAACACTTTACACTAACCACCACATATGCTACAAATGTCCCCCTACTTGATATTGATTGACCTTTACACTGGCATGTATCTGACATCAGCATATTATCGGTCATAGATTATCTTCCTTTAGCCACACGTCCTGGACGAGCAACAAAACTCGGGCGTGGCTCACGACATGGCGCCGTTTTTCCATGTGATATGACGCAGCAAGAAAACTCAGTAAAAAGATCTGGTGACTCTCATATCGACTTCATAACCAGTATTTTTGACTCAGTGTAGGCTATAATTATAATGTGATTAAACTAAAGATTATTTTACACCTGTGTGTTGGCGCTTGTTTGTGAGAACGCCTGCAGACTTCCCTGTCACAGGACTTAATCACACGAGAGCTTCGAGGCCTGGACCTGGAGCTGGAAGTTTCAAATACAGCAAGACAAAAGGATCCTGCACATCATGCTCATGTCCAACAAAAGTGCAGTTACATCAGACAGTTACACAACTCGAGGAAAGACATCAGAAGATGGACAGCATTTCGTCAGCAGACGTCAGTGTCTGAATTTATTCATTTAAACCATGAAGCCAAAAAGATACTCCAGTAACTTAAGCTCATGCCACTGTAACCGAGACACGATTTCAAAGATGAAGCTAATCAGCAGAACTATAAATATTACCTCCACAAATTATTCATCTGTTTAAAAAATAGAAAAGCACTTCATAACTCTCAATTTAGCATAACCAGCCAAGAGAATTAGAGATAATGTAGTAGACGCGAGAAACAGGCTATAGAAGCAGTTTTGAAATGTAAATTAATTTATATTTTCAATCACAAATGTCCACTACTAGATCCAAATCTAGACACGAGGCTGCACTGAATAAAATGTCTCTTTTTTTTGTTTTTTTTTTGCATTTTCTCAGCTCTTTCACACATTTCCCTGTTTGACATTCTGTCTGTTTGCATGAGAAAGAATTACAAAACTCATGAATAAGTTATGAACAAAACGCCTTTAAATGCGAGGCACGCTCAATGCATTTCATAAGAAAGTGCACAGTGCGTGATAAAGAAAAAAAAGTCAAATGATTATTTTCTGACTTTTTGTGCTTAAAACTAAACTGACATTTCTGTCAAACAACATGCCAACTACTTTGATTTAAAGTATATTCAAGTCTCTTCTCGTGCCAGAGAGCCGTCTGATTACTCAATAAAAACACAAAGTTTGTCCTTTAACAGATAATCGTCACACTGAAACCTTGACAACAGAAACACATCTTGAAAATGGAGTTTAATGAAACAGTGCTGGTTGAAAAAGAACATGTCCAAGGCCCTGAGTCACTTGAGAAAAGGTCATTTTTCTCTTTCCTCTTTGCACCTTTTTGTCAAAGGGGTAGCGGACGACGTGTTTTATGTGTTACATTTCAGCCTGCTGTCAGTGATGGGCAGATAGCACAGATGCCACATATGGTTGGATGTGCGTTCATGCTTGGAATGACTCAGACCAGCTTCAATTTCACACAGTGTCTGGTTTCTCTGTCGCAGCCTCCCTGTCTCCTCTCACCATTTGTTTCTTTTTTCCTCCTCGGCCCCTCGGAAGGATAAATTACAAATGATAAAAGTGTGTTTTGCAGCCAATCTCCCTAACACAATGCTGACGCCTCCAGTAATGAGGTCATTATTATGCATATCGCAGATATCAAGAGGAATGAGCTTAAGAGCTTACACATTTAATTGATTAAGACAAGCAGGCAGCCATGTTATTTGTAACAAAGACAGCTGGGTTTTTTGTTTTTTTTTTGGAGGTCATGATTTCTGAACAACATATCTAACAAGTTCTAATAAAATATTGCTCTCTTTTGGCTGTATAAATAAATGAGTGAGGTTATTCTCTGATGAGAAACCATCTGTTTGGTTTTTATAACAGCCAGCGTTCTGAAGTCAACGTGCTTTCTGGGCAGCAGTGATTGATACCAATCAGTGTCTTTATAGCACATAGCTGTGATTAGGAAGATTTGTGGTTTAAAATATAAACTACTGTAATAATCCTTAAGATTCCAAAAAATTCAAACCTCTGGTATTTAGTATTTATCATGATGGCCATCATTCTCACCCCTAAAGGAAGGGAGCATGTAATCGACTGTTTGTTAGCAGTCTAACATCCACAGTTTTTGTGGATGTTATTTTGTGTAATTTGTGTGTAATTTTGTGTGATGGTGAAGACCAATAGCAGCTTAAACTGACTGGATCGAGGACAAGGCCACATCAAATGTGAAAATGAGTAAAAACTTTTCCAGTTTTCAATGGATTGTCTTCAAGCTTCACAGCAATATACTTGACCTTTGGTTAGGTTGGCATTTGGTCTTGACCCTCATTGTTAAATGGACTGATAGCAGTTTTCTACTCTCCTGGAGCACTCAGATCGCTTTATACAACATGCCACATTCACTTTTTTCTATGCTTTTAAGTGCTTTCTTACTCCCATGGATGCATCGGAGAGCAACCTGGGGTTTGTATCTTGCCCAAGAATGTTTGGCATGCAGACTGGGGGAGCCAGGAATCGAACCACCAGCCTTGCAATCAGCAGGCGACCTGCTCTACCTCCAGAGCTACAGCCACCCCCACCGTTAGCTCAAGGTCAAAGTTAATCTTGGAAACAAAAGTGAAGAAACAGTACTGAGTAATATATTATATTAAGAGCATGAAGAGAGCATGAATATATCTTAAAATCTTAAGTTTTTACAGCCTTTAGATCCAAAGATGTCAGCCAGTTCTGCTCTAATAATATAGATAAAGAAGATAATAAAATACACCATTTTAGTACGTCATCCCTCAAGGTCATAGGTCAAAGGTCAAACATAAGCATGTTGTATTAAAAGCAGGCTGACATTAGTGTGTAGTAATAAAACGTCATAAAACATGAAAGTTTTAATATAACTCTGACTCTTTAGTGGGAACTGTGCTCTCTGAGTGCTCTTGTTTTTGTATGAGTTTTCTTTTCTTTTTTTAATACAATATTCATGAAATATCTGAATTAATTTTAGGAGCTTTGTATTTCAGAGCTGGACGCTCAAGACTTAAACTCAAAAGTTTAATTTGAACTTAATTTTACCATGAGACTGTTTTACTTAAAACCCTAAAATCTGAACGTAAGACTGTTATCATGTCAAGTTTTCAAAGGATTAAAAACAAGTAACCGTAAATAACTAAGCAAGAGCGAGGTCCTTAGAGCTTTGAGGCTTTTATGTTTAAATATTTAGTCCGTAGGTCCTGCAGCTGTTTCTACACAATATTAATAGAGATCTGAAAGCCAAGACAGATGTAAGTGCAAAGGACATTTCTCAGGGACTAATATGAATAGAATATGAATTGTCTTCAAGTACTCTGACTTGGC
This sequence comes from Etia nguti, assembly GCA_015106755.1. Taxonomy (NCBI): domain Eukaryota; kingdom Metazoa; phylum Chordata; class Actinopteri; order Cichliformes; family Cichlidae; genus Etia; species Etia nguti. The sequence continues at coordinate 51,371 of VUQG01028901.1, read as the reverse complement.
TGCATATGAAATGGCTTGGTTTAGGTCCAATATGACTTAAGATTTGCCCTCAATGATAAGAAGGAGAAAGGTTTCACCAAAGGTTTCAACGTTGGTTTGACTTGTTTGTAAGTGATTATATAGATTTACTTATACAGAAATAATAGAAATAAATTGTTGGACTGAAGAGTTATTTTGTGAACCTGCAACTGAAAACTTAGCTGGACTTGGAATTGGATATCTTGTTCACGACAACATGGCACTAAACCAACTAGTGTGTTGTGCATTTAGACTCAATGCTGATGTCATTCTGAGAGTGTTTTCACACCTAGAGTTGATGTACTCTGGCCCAAATCAGTCGATCAGTTTGCAAACTTGTAGCCTTTTTCTGTTTCTTTCTTTTCTTTTTTCTTTTTGTACACAGAGAAAATTCCAAGTGAACCAAAAGGCTTCACTACTAACCACGTGAAAACGTTTATGCTGCCTGCTGGCCAGATGGGTCCGGGCATGAGCGACAAAAGCAGATAAAGAAAGAAAGTGTTGTGCTCGGACTAAAATTTACTTCTAACATTCATATTAATACGTGTTCGCACTTTGTGTACTCTGCGTGTTTCTGGTGTTCTGCTGCATCCCAGAATGCAAAGGCTATGGGAAGCCGTTTAGCTCAAACACCTGCTAGTTGAGTTGGCTCGAGGTCGAATTACATTCTCGCCATGAACAAACCACTCTGGAGTTTGTTTAGAATCGGACAGACAAACCATTAGGGTGCTTTCTTTTCAGTTATCTCCAGCCTGACTGTAGATTGCCAAGTGTGAAACCTTTCCTGGACCACAGTCAGGTACAAATAGCCAAACCCCGGGACTTTGAATAGAGCTGGTCTCAGTCTATAAGAAACTGAACCATGATTCTTATCAATTCTTCTGTGAAAACATTTAAATCAATGACAAAAAATGAATTTTTCAGTTATTTTTCACAAGAGAGGAATTATGAAAATATGGCAACCAAAAAGGGATGTGATCCAGCCAAAGTATCCCCTGGACATATATCAAGATGATATCTCTCTCTTACAATTCTTAGGACAAGAATTCCTCTGAAACCGTGCCTTTACAAAAATATATATTCTTTAGTGGACAAGTCTTTTTTTACCTTTCTGTGGACTGATTGGAAATTCAGGACACTGCTAGAGACTGTGGTCTAACCGCAGTGGCCTCTGGTCCCATCCCACTACTTTTTCCCACTGAGATCATTTGAGAGCTGCCACGCCACACAGCAGCAATAACTTCCTCCAGAGGTTTATCACCTCATCTCACCTCACCACAAAACCTTTAATCAACAAGAGACTGACCTTAGAGCAGGTTGACCCCAAATCTGCCACCATGTGTTGCACCATAATCGTCTCTTTTTTTACTGGGCTGACAACTCAATTAAATGCTCACGCCGGGACATTAACAGAAAGCGCAGTGTGTCGCTGAGGTAATTTGGACACGTTTTGTCACGTACGGTGGCCAGAGTGGCTCAGCTTCAAATGCTTGTACCATCCAGTAATTTTGTCTTCAGTTAACCGCTCCGTGATCTTTCTGCTTCATAAAGCAGCACGCCGTCATTTTGATTTTTGCTGTCACAAATCTGCACGTTTAGATAGAGTGCATCATTATGCACCTCATCGCATGCTTCTGACTTACTGCTGTAATTCTGGCCAGTGATGCACATGCCATTGCTCCTCTGTTGCATTTCTCAGTTGAAATATAGAGTTTTACAACTTACACTATACTGTGCATAAACATAGAAAATAGCGGTCTAAAGTTAAGAAGTGAACCGTCTCTCCTTCACCGTTGTTCCATATGTACACCGTCCTCCAGCTAAACTAGTGTTCCTGAAACCTCATAATTTAGGAGTGTTTAAAAGAAAGAAAAAGTCTACATTAAAAGGTATGTGGGCCGCTCAAACTCTCTATTTGGGTTAGGCAAGGAATCCCTCACAGTGTGGCCTAAAAAATACACAAATTTAAAGTGTTCGAAAGCTCAGTTTTCTTCCACCTTTCTATCTAAAGGTGAAAAACCAGTGTGCATTTTACATACACTTATTCAGGTTGCTTGTCATCTAAAATAGATCATAATAACAGCTTGCACAACCAGCCTGTGGGTTTTTACTTGCACGGAGCGTTTGATGTTGGTATAAAAGTTCTGTGATCAACAGGAACCTAAAGGTTTGGTTCACTAAAAATAAATCTTTCATCTCAGAGCATTATTAAAACTTCAAAAATGCAGAAGCTCACATAGAAAGCTGCTGTGGGATCTGTGGTGACACTTACATCCGGTTTGACAACCATAAATATGGTATCACTTGAGACCTGATGCTGTGCAGGTTTAAAATGTAAGCAGAACACCGAGTATTCGGCATTTTGTGCTTTTTCTTCCTGGAAAAAAATAACCTTAAAGAGCAACCAGCACGTGCATAAGAGAATAATTAAACTTTTCTCAAGTTTTAAAAGACATCCTGCGATTGTTTTCACTGGTTGTTCCTTATTTAAGAGCATCCTCGTCTGTTGTTTGTCTGTGAATGCTGGGGTTAGACAATCTGAACGTAATCCTGATGTCAGTCTTTCTGAATGCTGCAGTTGTTGTCCTGACAAGCTTGGCTGCTGTGCACAGATGGTGTTTCCTCTCTGACACCATCAGGGATCCTTGTTGGCATGAAAAATGGCTTTGTTTGTGAGAGTTTCAGCAACTCTTTCAGCTTGTCTGTGTAAATTCAAGGAAACACTGTGGCTTTTTGGTGATTAGACAAACGTGGTATCATGGAAAAGATTAAAATACCTGACGGACAAAAGATTTTTGCTTGTGGTTTTCCTTGTTTTCTTGTCTCACTTTTTCAAATAGATAATGCACTTTAGTCACTGATTGTCTGAAAAATCTGCTTGAGATTCTAAAGGGATCAGATCTTTATGAGTTCCAGGTTTTTAAGACTTTTTCTAAAGAAGAAAAAATAACCGAGTTATAGGATGTAACTACTTTTCCCTGCTTATCCTAGCAGAAAATGTTCACTTTTTGGGAACAGCTACAAACAAATTTACCTTCAAATTCAGTCCAAAACATTAAAGCAACAGTAAATATATTAAATACTATAAAATTTAACTTCCTGTTGCATAAAATCTCATCACAGTATAAATCTATAACAGAGTTTGGCAGCTGTGTCTTCCTGATGTAACAGGTCCTTAGCGAGTCTTAAAATCAAATGCCAGATAACGGCAACCTCATATGAATTACAAAACATGATAATTTATGATGTGTAACTATTAATCTAACCAAACTGAAGCCAAAATACAAAGACAGTCCTGTGAACAACTACAAAGACCATCACTGTGTTTATAGGAATTATAAGGGTAAGTAACGGAGAGGTACAGAAGTTTTGACAGTTTGCTGTCCTGGAACATTCAGGTGTGTAATCACAAGACCAAAGAGGAAAGGCATAAGCAATGATCTCAAAAAAAAAAAAGAAAAAATGATCAGTCTGGGAAGAATTTTAAGTCCATCAGCTACTCTGAGAAAAATCATACACAAGTGGAAAACATTCAAGAGAGCTGCCAGCCTTCTCGGGACACTCCAGTAAATTAACCCCACGGTCAGACGGTGCAGTGCTCAGACCCTACAGACCTCAGTTAGCATGTTAAATGCGACAGTTCACAACAGTACAGTTAGAAATAGAATTAAAAGGTATGGCTTGTTTGGAAGGATTGCCAGGAGAAAACCTCTTCTGTCTAAAAAGAACCTGGCAGCACAGCTTAGATCTGCAAAGCTGCATCTGAACAAACCACAAAACCTCAATAATGTCCTTTGAACAGACAAGGTCAGTGTGGAGATGAATGGCCACAATGGAAAGCACCAAGTCTGGAAAAAACATTCACCATTTATGCCTCGTACCAACTGTCAGCAGAGTGGAGGAGGGCTGATTTTTTGGGCTTGTTTTTGCAGAAATGGCAATTTGGCACCTTGTAGTTACCAACTTGACCATGAAATCCTCTGTATACCAAAGTATTCAATGAAACATGAAAACATGACACTTGACAGAGGGTCTACTTTCTGCAGCATGATTACGTCCAGTGTCCATGTGAGGACACAAACTGACACCTTTCTGGGTTTTCACTGTTTGGGTTTTCAATATAAGTGTCACCATTTTAAAGCAAGGCTGCTTTCCAGCATGACAATCAAGATAATGACTTTTGATTCTGATGATTATTAGCATAGTTTGTTTTTTTTCAGTGTTGAAAGAGTTGTTGTTACCAAAGACAGTTTGGGATATTTTTTTCTTATTATTATTATTACCAGAAAATCTTTTTCATTTCCTGCTGTCACTTGTAAATCATGTCCATCCAGCTTACAAGCCAATAGTGGACCTGTGGTATTTGTATATGTATATACATTCTACTTGTGGTATTTTGTCAGGCTAATAACTTTTTCAGAAATACAGTAAATTACATATTGAAAAAGGAGCACTATAATGCATGTGTTTTGATTCCCACAGCCTCAGTGTAATTATTTTCTTCCCCAGGTATATTACAAAGAGCTCTCTGCGGAGAGTGATGAAGGTTTTATGTGACCAGCAGCTACATGTGCGGCGCTCGCACTCGATCATCAGAAATGTTATGTGAATTAATTTGCTTGTGATTTTTATGGTGGGCGCATTGATCTGTTTTCTTTTTCAGTAGAAGTGAACCACATTAAGGACGTCATGAGAAAATAATAAAGCTAATATCAGTGGTGTTGTTAGGAGGATGACACTGGCTTCTCTCTCAGCCTGAAAAGAGAAACTTCTCCAAAAGTCTGGCGGTATGGCAGCAGATACTTGGGTATCACTTGCCAGATGGCAGAAGGGTGAACAGGCTGTGGCTCGGGTGGGTATTAACTTTTAGTATCCTTTGGGCTCTCCCTCACCTCCGTGATTTATCAGCGTTAAGACTCTGCTGCATCAGTGCTTGGCTCAGAAATGACATATGATTGTAATTCACCACATAAATCAGTCATCAGCTGCAGGTTTCTAATTGTTCCTCGCGTATCTTCAAAGTAAGACAAAAACAGAAGTGAGGGAACAGTGGAGCAGGAGATTTTACACAGTGTCTGCAGTGGTCCTGATGCTGTCCCGCTCTGCTGTGAAGGTGAAGCTGCCAATTTACTAGTCAAACTATGTTTCTACTCTCGCCTATGGTCACAAGCTATGGTTAGTGACCTAAAAAATTACATTGTGGAAATGAGTTTCTTCCTAAGGATGTTTGGGCTTACCCTCAAAGACCTTCAAAGGATGAGGAGGCTCAGTGATTTACGAAAAGCTGAGAGGAGAGCAGCTCCTCCTCTGCATCAAACGGACTGAGATGAAGTGATTTGGGGTTCTTGATCCCTCTAGGTGAGGTTGGGTGTTGTGTAGCTTGGGAACTCCTCAGTATACCCCTGAAAGAGTTGGAGGCAATGGTTGGAGAGAGGGCTTCTCCACTTAGGCAAAACCCAGATAAGCAGAAGATGAATGGATGTGCAGCCACAACATAAAACCTGGCAAAATATATATTTATGATCTTAGTAACACCCCCTCAGTACCTGCACAATGTACCTTCTCTCATTAACTACAAATGCATCTTTGATTATCACCATAAGGTCACAAGCACATCCACTTACTAAAATTAGAGACAGCGTTTAACTATACAATTTTTTGTATTTCATTTAAAAATCCAAAATCTGCATAAAATTATTTTTTAAAAGTGCTACTTTCATTGAGTATTAAGAAATGTAATATTCAAATAACATTAAATCCAACAAAACAACAAAGATACAGAAATAAGGGGACAAGGCTAGTCAATCCAAGACTAGGAGAATCACAGCTCACTTAAAAAACACGAGAGACATTCAATCACTGCACTAAAAATGACAAATACTAAACACACGTAAAAGCCAAGCATGCAAATGAGAAGCAAGAAAAACTGAAAGCCACTTATGATAATGTGCTCCAAGATTTAAAGTAACTGCACCCACCTTTAGGAGGATTCACTGTAATCCAATCCAACACTTAAGGTAAAATCCTTCCTGGAATAAATTAATAAAAAAAAAAAAAAAAAGATAAAATCAACTATTTAACAAAGACTTCAATAAAAACACGCAGCTGTACAATAAAACTGTAAAAACGTGAAATTGCATTGTTATTGCTGCTTTCTGGTTTTACTTTACAACGTTTTGTTTCACCAGCAGAATTAATCATTCAGTCTTTAAACAAAGGTACACCTCCACAAACACCCCGAGCCCGTATCCGCCGGAGCTGGTGACCTTTCTGTGGGGTGTGCCACAAACAAGGCAGCCTTCACCTGTTTAGAGCGGAGAGATGTATTCAGTGGAAGAGGAAGTTCCAGGTTTGGTCAACAGGTATTCAAGACTGATGGTTTAACATCCTCCATGTTCCTGCCGGTTAGAGCTGGATGGATCTACAGCTTTTTTTAGGCATGTTCATGACTTTAACTCCCATTCAGCACTTAATACTTGCAGAAAACTAAACAAAATCTCTCTAAAGGTGTCACACTGCACTAAATTTTCTTCATATTTCTCGTGTTGACTATTCAGAGGCTCACACTGACACCGTGTCATTAATATGAAATGAGATTTATTCACTGAACACAGATCTTCCATATAAAACTACCTCGAGACAGTGCAGACAGTCCTGAAACACTCCTCCATTAATTCTTTAAAAGCCTCCTTTTGATAAAATGCGCATGAACATTTAATAAAACTGCATACTCCATGTATCACACGCAGTGAGATCAGTTCCTTTTTTCCTACCAAACCTCTCAGTTGTACAGCAGCCTCTTTAAATATTCACAAAATATCATCTTCCTGCCCCTAGATGTACATTTTCATCAGAAACTGTGACTAAATATAAATAAATATTCTACATTTCTAATATTTGTCGTGATCCACCGAAGCTCAGATGCGTTTCCACAGAGGAAAATGATATTAACCGAGCAGTCAGCAGGGACCATATATGAAAAGCCGCATCTTTGATGAGTTCATTAGATTTCAGGGAAATGCAATGGAGGAAAACACTGATAAAGAGCTGCTGTATGTGCAGCTAACAAAACAAAATGGGCACGAAGTGATTAAAACATATCTGAAGAGGGATTAGAGAGGTTAACAAATGCCTTATTGGCTCTTACAAGATCAATGAAACACTTCATTTTGTATCGGAGACTCGCGACAGGAAAAATGTCCTCCAGATATTAATATAACCGGCTTCCTTATTTCACATTTCTCTCACATCAAACCTTTGCAGTCGCTTTTCATTTCTATTTGGTGTACTGATGGCTTTGATGTTCCTTTGTGATGATTTAACTTAATTGTGATGATTCGCTAACCGGCAGCATTTACATGAGCAGCTATTGTGGCAATTGAAATGTCACCGGGAGAGAAAAAGCTTAAGAATACAGACGTAGATGAGAGAGAGAGATCAGAGCGGAAGTGAAATTCACTCCGAGAGGCGGCATATTTAATGCTTGACCTCATTATGGAGATCGAGCAGAGAGGTGTGTCTCTGCTTTATTGGCCTTTGCACTGACGATGTTCATTTCAGAAAATTACATGATCTTTGGCTGGAATTGGTGGCCTACTTTCTGCTATGATAAGCACACTGTCGAGATCAGACACTGAATTAATAACAACCGCACTTATTATATTGCTCTGCAATCCTCCACTTCCTGCTATATTAAATCTCTTTTTTTGTCATATTCTTTTCTGGGTTTATTTCACAATGTAGCCTTAACACAAAGGCATTGTTCAAAGCACTGTAAGTCGTTCTCTAATGCACTTAATCCACCTGAGAATTTCAGGAAATGAGTCTAAAAAGTGACGGGTATTAGCTGAATTATTATCCTCTGTGCTACAATCACAGTAGCAAGGCACAAGAGTAAATGAGCTCTTTAAGCTTTTTTATTTTCAACATGTGTTATGTTAAAGATGCTGAATCTGCAGTGTGATGATTTACAGGTTTGGCCCTTAAAGACTGAATGTGCTTTGTCAGCGGACAAAATAAAACTTTGCAAAATTTTGTTTGGTTTTTTTTGGCTTTGTGTCACGAACTGTGCCACAAGTGGTTCCTACACTGGACAGGTAATACCTCTTGGTGCATTGTTGCTTGAGAAGGAGCAACACGAGGAGAGCAAGAACATAAATGGCAAAAATATCCATGAAAGGTTACAAACAAAAGTTAACTGGGAGAAAAATTGTTTTCCTTAAAACATAATTGAGAATGGAGAGCAGCTGTAAGGGAATCTCATTTTTTAGAAGCTGCACTAACAGGACAAAACATAACTTCAATTGATCGCTAATGGCAAAACAAACCCAAATGACCTTTGATTATATGGTTACAGTTCAGGGCGAGTATTATTTTACATGCCTTAGAAGTCAAGTATGCACAGTTTTCATGCTTATTTAGATGTGATAATAAATAGAATCACTTCTTAAATTACCAAACAGTTGTTTTCTGATTATGATTAAAGCACATCTGCTTAATTAGACACATACAAATGATAACATGGTTTAATGAGTGAAGCCAAAGGTAAACTTATCTCGCTCCACTCATTTCCTTTGCACACTAACAAACTGCTGTGAAAACACAGTAATGCACAGTTATTTGTGAATGCTGTGGAATATTATAAACGCTGATGCCTTTCAGGAAAAACAAATTAACAGCAATCCACTCTTCATTTTTATAATTAGCTATTCTCCAGTGACACTTTGATTGCTGTGGGTATGTGCTGTTGTTTCTATTGTCTGCGTGACTGAGAACAGCGTTAAGATTTCACTGGCAAAGGGCCGTCGTGACCAAGACTGAGGTAGCTAATAAACTGTTTATGGGGAATACAGTAGGAACACTAAAATAGCAATAATACAGCAAACAAACATCATGGCCGGCGTTTCATTTTTGCATGAAGGAAAATGGCATCACAACTGTTATTAATAACATTTATGGTTTAATTCTCAATTTAGTAGTTTAATATTGTAGCTGGGGAAAAAAACGAGTTGATTTATTTAATGCAATACATTTTACAGTCAAAGAAAACAAGATTTTGTTGACTATGTTTCAGGAATTTGCTAAATATTTTTGCCATCACTTATGCATCCAGTTCACAGAAAAAGTTTGTCTTTTTTTAATATCCTTCATGTGCTTTTATTTTTGTGTATGCTGCATGTAGGACTGGGGCACATAACCTAAAACAGCAAACTCTACAATGCTCCACAGAGCTGAAGAGAAGTTCAGGCTTGAGTAATGATATTTAATAAATTTAAGTTTTCCATTACAAAATGTTAACCAATCCTCCTTTTACAGATGTATGCTGGGCTATATTTTGTTACCATGGCGACTCATTTTTGTAACTGCCTTTGCCTGTACTGTGTAGAACTGGAGGAGGAGGTTTGATATGACGCACACACAGTGTGATACGGACACGAGCTTCAAACTCTGTGTGCATGCTAATGTCCCAGCCCGGCTGGAGATGCAGGGTGGCCCCGAGGCTTTCTGTCAGTCTGTCAGCTGACAAGCTGGATTCTTATGAATCTGAAGGACTTAGGCGTAAAAACAAAAGTGGGGAGGTGAGCATGGGTCCCTTAACACCACTGCAGAAAATAAAGGTTTTACGGTCAGATAGTTTTAGGTTGTTTGTTGCTGGATTTACCCGGCAGTGGAGGGAAAATCCAGGGTGAATTGCTGAGCTAGATGCTGTCCTCTGCGGAGAGTCTGGGTGGCTGAAAATGTGAAAAAATACCTCTGAGTTTAATGGAAATGGAATGAAATAGACTTGTTTTAAAGACCCAAAGACATTTGATTTAATACAATTACAAAACTAGCACTTGATTTCTAGACATGTGGATAAACGATCCCGGGTTTATCAGAAATATGACTGATCCTAGACTTCACTCAGTGTGACAGTAGCCCTGTAAACTTTCAGTAAAAACATATAACAAGATGCTAGTGATGGACATTTAGGTGAAATTATTTGTCTGAGGGGAGTCTGAGATTGCAAGTTCCTTCAAAAAAGGACAAAATGGATTTGACAGTTGTGATCACACACGTTGTCGACTGCAACTCAAACCCATTTAGATTTTTATTTCAACGTTTGGAAAATTAGAAACATTAAATGTATGCTGAATTAGCCATTAGTAATTCCTGCCTCCAGTGAACCTGTGAATGCTTTAGAAAACTAAGAACTGCACTGATTGTAAGGCAGTGCCCAGACTGGGGCTGGTTGCCTGGAGCGAACAGAGGGAACATGGACTGAAAGAATCACGATCTATAAACCAGCACATGGTGTCACATGGCTAATGAACTGCAACAGAAAATAAAGACTGTAGTTTTAAGCTTGGATGTGTAGATGCTGAAAAATGTCTTTTTAAAAACAAAGATTAAAAGATTTAAAACGATTTAAGTATATGAAAAGAAAAAAAAGACAACCAGAAGAGTATGATGGGTTTCTGCAGAAATATGCCGGGACCATCGCAAAGCCACTCAGTCATGGCTTTATTTACTCTCGCTCAGGTGTGACAATTACAAAATTAACCCCAATTTACCTTTAAGGCTCGTGAACTGCCACTGCAAGGCTGGTAGGGGAGTGCTGACAAAGGACTAACGCCTGGAACAAAGAGATCATTTGCACTTAGGTCAGTTTCAATCCGCTTCCTACAATATCTCCATACAAACTTTAACTTTGTGCATTCATGTGAAGGGTCTGCTGCATTAAGCGCTGGTCCCAACCAGCTGGCCTTAAGCTGAAGTAGGTTAAAACACTGAGTCTACACGTGTGAAGGTGCCGCACCTGTTTTGCGTCAGATAAAGAAAAAACTCCACTCACGTTCAGTCTCAGAACATATACATACATACATTTGGGTAGAATCGAAGCGCAATCAGTTTGCTTGGTTATGACCTAGGTAAACACTTTTATAGTTATGGCGTCGCCAATAGTTTAATACGGATAGGAGGAAAGAAACCTGAGATTACAACCCACCCCTTCATTTAAATATTATTACCAGGGAATTTTAAAGACACAACTGAGAGCTTAAGCAGTTAATTGAAGACGGAGTTAATAGAAGTAACACTATTGTTTGTTTTTCACTGTCTGAATGAGGCACTTTTGGCAATGATTCAGGTGCTGGGCAAGAACAATTCCATTTGAAGTCTCCAATTAGTTGAATTGATTCCATGTTAAGCTCGGTCACCAGAGACAGCCAGCGCAAATAGAAAATGAGGTGACTGTACCTCTAATATTTGGGTCAGTGCTGCCTCGACTCAGAAATAAAATACATCTGTTCCATTTCAGCTTTTCTTTTTACATCTTTTTGTTGTATAATTGCCTTAATCCTTTCACTTTTTGTTTCCTGGAACTAATATTAATGCTTTCAGAGAAGAATCAAAGGAAAGGGATAGAAAATAGCTGGTGTTGCATTGTATAATGCTGACCATTACCTGTGCCTGCAGGAGCCAAAGAGACTATCATGACTCACTTTAGATTAGACCAGGCTTCTTTCATTGTTCCCCAGGGCAACATTCATCTTGTGGCAGTCACCAAATATTGACTGTAATGGTGACAAATGTGGTCTGCATAGTACAACGCTTTACAGCTCCTGTATAAGGCCGGTTCATTACTAAAATTCATTATATGTGCAGGACAGACCGGGCAATGCTGCGAAATTTGAAAGGCACCAATTTACTTTTAACAATATGCAAGGCCTCCCTAATCCCTCACTATGCACCTCATCAGTGAAACGGATGGCTGTGAATATAGAGCCTATGAATCTTTAACCACCTCTGCTCCTTTCATTTGTTTTAGAACACCCCAGTTGTACAAGTTGCTTCGCTGGCAGAGCTGAAATTCAAAGTATAAGTTCTGGAGTTAATCCCCGGCTGGGTGCCGTACCTGCGCAGTCATCTGGGTCGCCGTGCAGCAGGTGACATTTCGGTCCCAATCGCTCGCAGGGCCCTCAACGCTCCTTTTCATTATCAGGAGCTCCAGTTAGCTGGATCCTGCGGTGTCTCGTGTCGGTTTATGTAACTCGTGTCCCGTCTGCGTGGACGGGCTCGCCGTGCAGCGTGCTACACCCCGAGCCTCTTGCGCTGCCCTATTTAAGGGGGTATTTTAAGACTTCCCACACGGGTTCATTTGCCCTTATCTCCTTTTCAAGTTCAGCTGTTTTCCTCTTCAAGCATTCTTCAGTGTCAGACCACAGGAAGGAGCCCGAGGTAATTTACACACCATTGTTATAATGAATTAGGAACTGCGTGTTAGAAATGGGATGGGTTTCCTGGTGTATTGTAAAAGACGCTCCAACGAGTCATTAAACGGCAAATAGGTCATCGGGCTTGTATAGGTAAAGGTTGGGTGCAAGATTGTCATATTGTTCAAGTAATGGAGACGGATAAGCATCGGTTTCAAACATGTTGGAAGTTGTTGGTAGGAAATTAGACTGTTCTCATTTAAATTTTGTCAAAGCTGCTGGCGTCCCAGATATGTGTACAAGGTGTCCTTTGGTGTCAGTGCTGTAAGGGATAACACCTCCAACTCCTCACGTGTACAGTGCATGTTTTATCAGGGTCCCTTGAATCCACTGGATACCCCAAAGTGTCAAATTCTGTGCCTACTGTGTTCGCCTCCGTGTCCATCTCAGTGTTGTCTCTGTCAGCTTATTATTGGTCCCTCTTTCTTACTTTTTGATTTCCTTTGGCCTCATCTCCATTGTTCTCCTTCCAGCTCTTTAGTTCATCTGTTCGACATGACCCTTCTCTTCCTGGTGTCTGTATTTAGTCAGTGTATTCTCCCTCAGTGTTGTCAGGTCAGAGTCTCTACTCCTTCTCCTTCCTGAATCTTCCCTGTTGTCTTTCATCTGTTTGTGTCATCTTTTTTTGGTGACTCTTCAAGTCTTTGCACACCGCAAATTTTGGGCTGTTATTTTGAACAAAGTCCTGACAGTTTTGCGCTGTGTGGATTGTGACAGCCTGGACAGGCTCGTTCCGCTGATGCTCACAATTCCCCCCGGTGTCTGTTTTTTGCTCGCTGCAGTGGATCCGCAGGGGAAACCTTGTTTGTCCCTGTGATGCCACTAGTTTAGTGTGGAACATGAAGACGTTTGTCTTTCTGGGACGGGGCCTGTGTTGGTCCGTGTGGCACTTTCTGACCACAACTTTAAAGATTGTAAAAGATTGATTTATTGGTTATTCAGTGTTAAGCAGCGATTACATGATGTAGCTGATAATTTGCTTTTCCTTCCTTCCTAGCTCCTTTCCTTTCTTACTTGTATTCTTTTAGCATTTAGTCCATTCCTCACTTCTTTGTATCTTGTTTCCTTTCTTCTTCCCCTTCTTTCATTCATTCCTTTTCCCATGTTTTCCTTTGTTCATTCCTTGCTCCCTACTCCTGGTCTCCCTTCTTGTCTTTCATCTTACACTTTTCTTTACTGCCATCCGTCCTTTGTTTATTGCTTCCATCTTCCTCCATTCATTTGTTCCTTCTTGTCTGGCTTGTTTATTTCCTTTCTCCCTTCCTTCCTCCCTGTCTTCTTTTCAGTCTTTTGCCTTTCACTTTTCCCTTTCACCTCCTTCATTTGTTTTCTCCCAATTTTCTTCCTTTTTTCATTCCTTCTTTTCTGGCTGTCTTAATCCTTCCTTCCTAACTGTAATTCCTCCCCACTGACCTCTGACATGCGTGCAGAAAATCTGGTTTCCTGTTGTTGTGGACCATGTATGAGTAAAGTTATGTTTGACGAGTTGATATTCGGTTCAGTGGAGCTGAGCAGTGAAACCTGGATGCACTGACGTGACCCAGCAGTGGCTCTGTATTTTTTTTTTCTCATAGCCATTTTTATGTCTTTGTGTTCTTCACATGAAGTCAATTTCAATAATGCTCCACCCAAACGGCAATGAAATCGTTTTAATGGCTTTTGCTCAACTTTCAGAGAAATATAATTAGCAGCATATTATTTGAAAACACATTTCACTCTGCGACGTGTTATTTGTGCCTCTCTCCACAACCTGGTGTAACAACTTCTCAAACTGGCTTCACTCGCACGATGATCTCCGCTCGGATTTCATTCATCACAAACTGCACACTAGGAAATAATGACGAATTCTGAAATGTTTGTGCTTGATTATTTTAATCTGCAGAGATGATGATAGGCTTCCAACCCTGTCAGCAATAAAGGGGACGTGCCTACCGCTTCATAATGGAGCCTCTATTTCACACAGTGCTGATCAGCATTTCTGGCAAGTTGGTGGAGACCATTTTATGACTGCATTAAAATCTCCACCTTCAGCTGCTTGAAATCCGTCAGTCTTATTGATTTGTCAGATACTTTTGGCTGTAGACACTCTCTTAATTAGATAAAATTAGTCTCTGCTTCAGTTTGAGTCATACTTTGTATAAATTTCCAGAATTTAATAAAAACATCTGCTAACTTGAAATCAAAAGCTATGCTCATTAAAAAAGATTTTCATACTTACCACCATATTTTTATTCTTAGATTCCACTAGCGCGATATGATTGATTGTATGATTCTCAGTATAAATCCTTATTAGTCTTACATGGGGCCTTGTCTGAAACAATTTATTTCCCCTTTAAGGTCACCCTCCTTTTAATGGCTCAGGTACACTAAAGTAAAAATAAGACAGCAACCTCCTTGCAAGCAATAAAAATTAGTGGTTGCCAATCAGTGCAACTCATCTGCAACACGTCTGTTTGCAACAAAGAGCTCATCCCAAAAGTTTGTCTTTTTGGGATTTACTTACCTGGATGATTGAGCATGCATCACAAGAAAGAGCTCAGCTCAGCTGGTTGCCACTGGTTGTAGTCTGGTTACATTCTCATAGAAAAGCAAGGCTGCCAAGCATACGTGTCACCACGTCACCATTTGTGGAGGATTACTTGGAGTATCCACCTCGCCCACCTGGCAGGGTGACAACGATACCCCATAAGCCTTTTATGGCTGAGGGGTAAAAACTGAGCATGTAGGGGAGTCTGAACCTCCCATTAGCGATTTTTACATATACCAACCTCATGATTTGAAACTTTGGCCAGAGTCATATGAATTCACTGCTGTTTATATATGACAGTACATAAGGAAAAGCATAATAGGTCCACAATAATGTGTTATTATAAAAGCAGTCAGGATTTCCACCAGTTGTTGGACTCTTTCAGCTCCGATTTACCCACGAAAACAATCGTGACCTGAAGCGTGGGTTACAGTTCACCTGGTGCCACTGTGGTCAGAGATTTGTGTGGAATACTTAACTGTCCACACCAAACTTATAGACCTGTTTTTTGGCACCTGTAATACCGTCATGTTAAAGCAGAAAAAGGGTACTCCCCGAACCGTTTTACAAGCTGTGCGGTCTAGTGTTAAGATTTCTTCTGCCCAAAACTATTCAAGCAGACTTGAAGTACACTAAACTGTACTTTTTCCAAGAGTTAAAATAGTTTCAAGCTAAAATAAAATATCCTGCTGCTCAGTCATAGCTGCGACCTTCATCATGGAGCAGTTAAAAATGCAAGGCATTGGCAGGAGATCATTAGTATCAACTAATCAATCCCCTGCAGACACTCTGATTTATGCTTGATGTATTTTGCTCTGTGGTGCAGCGCACTGGTGCCTCCACCCGGATTTGAACACACTCGTTTATCATCAGCAGCTCTTACGCCTCCAAAGCTCTTGTTTTGTTATTAGGTTTACTTGTCAGGAGCAACAGCAGACACTGATAGACACCTGAATCTCTATGTGGATTCCAGTCATGCAATGCCCACCAGGATTTCATCTCCGAGCAGTCATAACCTTTGCAAGCTCGCAGACAGATGTGTCTGGCACCCAAAATGAGCAGAAACAGCAAGAGGTGGAAAAACGAGGCACTCTGAGAGCTTGTTAGTGCATCACTCTTTCTTGTGGGAAGCGCCTGGACGTTGTTTGTTCCCATATTCACAGACTTGCATGTGTGTGTGTGTGTGTGTGTGTGTGCGCTTGTGTGTGTGTTTTTAAATTCCTTTACACCCCAATTCTTCGAGTCTTTTCATCTCTCACTTTTGTCTAGTTTCAGTTTTTATTTAGTTTTCAGGCCATCAAAATGCAATTTCCTGTTTTTTTAAAAAATATATAAATAAAGCGCTGTCTGTGCGATCGTCACACTGTGTTATCCACAGGCACGTATTTGCAGTAAACACATAAAGAAATCTTTGCCTCTGCTAATGCAATCTTCTTTCTGAGTAAATAATATATTTTAGGTTCAAGTTTTTAAGAGAAAAAAAACACATGAAAAGTGAAGCAGCTTCTTTCTGAGTCTAATTAAAACACATGTTTGGTTAGAGGCGAGACAAAGCATTGAGAGACATAAAAGCAAAGATCAAAATGTGGCTGGTGGAGGCTCACTGACAGCAGGAATCTTCAGATAGATGACAAGAGGTTGCAGAAATTTCATTTACACCCCCAAGACACCTGAAGGCACAATGCAAATCAGTCTTACAAATTGTCGCTTGACTTTATTTTTCTCTTAATTTCCATCTTTGAATGGATACCGTCGTGCTTATCGTGTCTTGCTTTTGTGTGAATATTCACTTGGCTTTCTGCAAAAAGAGCAGGGTCCGTTGTTAAGGTTACTTAAGGCAGAAACTGCTTTGTTGAGTCTACATTTAAGGTATTAAACTGAACAAAGCGAGTAGCTGTTTGTAAGGGGAGGAGGTTGAGGGCAGCGAGACTTAGTAATGGTTTTGCAAATGTCACTACAGAGGGAGGCATAGATGTTTTTCATTTACTACCGCTCGGGAAAACAAGCCTTTGCAGATGGATCTGATGTCTGATCGATTTGGTGACTAAAAGAAGAAATGAGAGCCACTCAACTTGTTTGAGGTTTTGGTAAGGCTTAAAATTTATTTAGAAATGTCATCATTGTATTGAGAACATCTGGGTTTTTGCACTGGTTACTGACTAAACCATAGGTTAGGAAAGATATCATTTTTTCCTTATATGTTGCTAAATTTTGTTTGTAAGCACTAATTAAGCAGTCTTCACCCAATTTATATGGCTCACTGGATAAAAGAAAACCTAGTGTAGGACCACAGCAGTGCATTAGCCATTGCATAAACACCAAACACACCCTTTAGGTATGTCTATACAACAACTTTAACACTGAGTTTCCATGAAAGAAAAACAATATGAGCAAGTTCTAGCATAATTTCTCTAGTTTGAACAGAAAGAGCAACACATCAAGGTCCTACTCTGTTTTACCTTTCTTCATCTTCACCTCTTTGATATTGCCTAGGTCTGAAAATGTCTCTCATCCCTTGGAGGGTTGCATCCATCCTTCACTCTCACCTGTGTTTTCCATTCTCTTTTGTTTGGCAGTGTGGGATTTCTTCACCTGTGCATATGGCAGACCACCCATTCTACCCTTATCTGTTCACTGACCCTTCCTTTTGTAAGAACCAGACATGTCTTCAAAAGCTCTGATGCAAACTTTCATAGACATTCATTCTCTTTCAATCCTTCCTTTCATCTCCGGCCTCTCACCTGCTCCTTATCTTCCCTTGTTTCCTTTACTTCTTATCTGATCTCAGCCTTTTGAAATTCAGCCTTTCGGATTTTGGGTAGAAAAGTATTTTGATTCCCCAGAAATGTTCTCCTAGTTTTGTAATTTTGGCTTATTTCTGTTCTGATAGGTAGCAACATTGCAGCTGATGAGTTTTCATTTCATATTTGACACCTGCCTCAGGTCAGGATCATATTACAAGCAAAAGATTATGCATGAGAAAAGACACATAAATAAGCAGTTTTTAAAGTCAAGTTATATAGTGTTACCATTTTACTGTACACATCCCTGCTGTTGTCTAATTAGTAGTCACTCCTGCAGTCAGCACCACAGGGGTTGCTTTGAGCGTGGGGTAGACAACCAAACGCTGTGGAGACACAGAGTTTAAAAAGACCTCCCTAAGAAAAGAGTCAATTAACTTGCTTCATAAAAGGACTGCCGTGTTGTTACTCGCCATTGTAATTGTCAAATTGTTAATGCCATATGTTTACCTTTGTAGTAGTGGCAAAATTACAGGGTACAGGCTGCGGTTATACAAACACTGAGCAAACTGAGAAATGGCTTTTTTTTGTAACAGCATAACTGTTTTCACTTGAGGAAACCTTGAAAAGGGCGATACAGTGAATTCAGAAAGTACATATTCGGGTTTTCCACTCATTGCATTGATAAAACTGATGATTTTCGATATCAATCATCATGTTCTCCATATATTTATATTTGACATATATTATATATTTGAGCATATAGTGCATTCATTTCATTATGGTGCTGAGAAATGTGTCATTGTTGAGAAATCTCTCAAAGTTGTAGCCCGAGGAGTCATACAGGGTTCGTGTTCACGTGTCAGTTGACTGAGGGTTTACATCTAAAAGTGGAGCCAGTGGGAATGATGTTCATTTTGTATGTTCATATTTACAGTCAAATGGATTATAAAACAGGCTCTGCTTTAAGGCAGGTCAGCCTGTGACTGTTAAGTCACTACCAAGTGGGTGTGCAGTGACCCTCAGTTTTTCTGATTTCTTTCATTATTTACAGATAAGAAACTATGTTCGTCAGAGTATTCTCAACTTGCCATCTCTTCTGGAAGAGGGACCAATTTTTAAGCTCCTTCTGGGCTCCTCGGATTCTAAAAAGTTGGTTTCAGGTTTTGTGAATGTTTTTTCAGAGTATTCGAATTCTAAATCTGACTTTTTAAAGAATGCATGAGAGGAGGAGCTGGGTTTGCAAACTGGAGATGAGGTGTGGGAGAGGAGTCTGTGTAGGATCCATTCCTGCTCTATAAATGCAAGACATCAGTTAATTCAATTCAAAGTGCTTCACAGACTTCATTATTCAAAAACTAAACTGCACAGGATTTTTCCTTCTATTAGTCCTATATGTGATCATTGTAAACTTGGAGAAGGCTCTCTTACTCATTTATTTTGGACATGTCCCAGATTGTACAACTACTGGCTGGATATCTTTAAATGTTTCTCTGATATGTAGAGCCGGACCCAATAACTGCATTGTTTGGATCTTCCTCTTCCCTTTTACGCCTCAGCCCTACTGCACAAACTACAGTTTTGTTCAGAATGGTAGTTGCTAAGAAAATTATTTTGACTCTCTGGAAGTCGGACACTGTGCCTCAATTAAGATGTGGCTAACAGAACTGACTGCTTTATTGCACATGGAGAGGATTAGGTATACATTAGAGGACAAACTTAGTAAGACCCTCAGATTTTCTGTAAGATCCACTCCTCAGCTGTCATGACAATCTTCAGGTTAAGGCTTCAAAACAGGACATCACAAACTAATAGGGCAGTACATCCAACTTTTATATGTAGCTTATACGTTAAACCTGCCAACAGGACTTGAAATGTACCTTTGGAAAGCTGTGTGTCTGAGGTAAAACAGTAACTATTTGTGTATCACTCTATATTAAGTACCAGTGCACTTTTTGAGCTACAGTGCACCTGTTGCAACATGCAGTGGTCAGATTGGTCCAATCTGTTCATTCGGATTGGAAAAATCGAGCTTGCCTTGAAAAAATATTTGTCGCAAATTCGTCCAAAGATGCTTCTGTCCAGAGGTGCATGCTTCTTTTCAGTTCAGCAAATTTCCAAAGCCTCTGTTTCCTCTCTGTGACTCCATATCTTCACCATTACTTCACAGTGAATATGTAAGGCAGGGGTCCCCAACTCCAGGCCTCGAGGGCCGGTGTCCTGCAGTTTTTAGATGTATCCTTGATCCAACACAGCTGATTCAAATGGCTAAATTACCTCCTCAACATGTCTTGCAGTTCTCCAGAGGTCTGGTAATGAACTAATCATTTGATTCAGGTGTGTGGACCCAGGGTGAGATCTAAAACCTGCAGGACACCGGCCCCCGAGGCCTGGAGTTGGGGACCCCTGATGTAAGGTCTTCAACTAAAATTGTCAACCTTCAGCACCAGTTAATTTTTTCTTACTTTCTGTGTTAGCTAGGCTTTTAGCTAAAAAAAAGATTCCACACCTAAAACTAATAGATATTGATCGTCATGGCAGGTGTAAAAAACACAAGCTTGTCATTTTTGTAGATGTGTCCTCTAAGGTTGGTTTATTTACTTCTTTGTTTGAGCCTTACCACGCTGTGTAATTCCTGCACTGAGGACAATGTCAGTTACTAAGACAGAACCCCTGATATTTTTAAAAAGGGTTGGCACATTCAGTTTGCCTAATACTAACACTAATGGACAACATGGATATGCCACTGATGTCTTTTGCATCAGATTTGGCCAAGTTGAGACTTTATAGATGCAACAGTGCCACTGACTCGTCATAAAAAGTCGCTGTTTTGAATTTGATTAGAATGAATTTTGATGGGACTGAAGTTAAAGTGTATTTCTGCTGGACTTTCACATATCTCACTCTTTCCAGGTGATGGTGCGGGGGCACTGAATGTATTCAGTTTGGCCGTACAGTTGTGAAGATGTTACTGATAAATGAAATTACAAAAAATAGCCTAGGGCATCGGGAGGTAAGGTCAGCGAAGATCACCTTGCTTGCTTTAAATAAAGCAGTGTTAGTTAAACTCTGAGTCATGTGTGGCTTATATTCATCTTGACCTCCTGAAAGAGTTTATTCAGACTAAATATTTACAAGGGCTTTAAACTAATTTTCAAGGTATATAGCTTGGTGAGCCATGCAAATTACTGTTGTAGTTCTTAAATATCAAAGCTCAGGATGTATTAGGTTTTATTAAATATCCAGCAGCTGTCAGATACAGGCCTGTGAAACAAGTTGTCATTATTTTGGTCGGCACTTTGAGTCATGCAGTCCTGGAAACCAGTCAGTGATCCCCTGCAAAACTCCAGCTGCTAGGGAAATATGTGTGTTCCCTCGCTGGTTGGTGAGTGGCTGCTGGAGGTTGCTAGCTGTCACCGTGTGAAATTAGCTTCACCAAAAACCTCCTGGGGATTGCTTTGGTCACTAGTAGTTTGCAAGTAAAATGCAGCACTTTATACTTATTTCCAACAATATCACCACTGACATCCAGCAACCACCCATGACCCAGTCAGGGAATATACATTTTGTCCTTGCAGTCAGTGATCACAAGCTTGCAAAGAAAAACTGTCAGCTTCATAAAATGACCACGCTGTAGATATATGAACTAAACTTTGTAATATATCTAAACTTTGTAAAGATAGCTTTTCTCTGAATAGTGAGAGGATTATGTGCACCAAACTGTTCATGAAAAGGCTGTACGAGGCATACATCAGTAAACTTTATACCGTGTGTGTATAAAATCGTCTCACGAATGTGACAGGTGCTACACAGATATCCTCAGCAGCTTGTGAGTGAAAGTTTCTAAGTGTGCCAGAATTATTACAGTACGTCAAAGGAAATCAAGGATCATTTTGACCCGAGGTCAAACCTCCTGCCAGCCACATTTTGCACCTGCAGCCAAGTGGCAAGCTGCCGACCTTTTGGGCTTATAGCCAAAGTTTTAATAAGTAATCTGACTATGTACCTGTTGAGGCGCGACCTGACTGCAGGGCATGTTTGACACAAGGCTGCACAGGGTGAGCAAATGGTCTCTTCAGGCAGGGCCAGTAAAAATTAAAAAGCACAGCAGGGAGACGGAACAGAATTTTGATGTGAAAATTATGAATGCACAATCAAGATATTGTTGCTCGTTGTTATGAAAATGGGGTTTGTGGCATCTATTTTAAAAGGTCCTCCTGTTTTGAAACCATTTTGGTTTGTCTTGACATTTCCGAAAGTCCCACTGCGCTCAGATTTTAACGAGTGCTGGCATTATCGCTCGAGTGTTCATTTGAGATTCTTATGAGGGTGGTCGATATTGTGGATGACAGCACCTCATCAATTAAGCCTGTGGCCTCTGCAGTCACTCTGAGTATGCAACTGAGAAAACACAACATCTGACTCTTTATAATCACAAGTCTTCGAATAAACACTGTGAGATGCCATAGCAGCGTCTCTCCACACATACGGCCTCACAGCGTTGCGCCGTCATTAATTAGCGTCATCATCTCCGATTGTTTACTTGTCGCGAATGATCATTTAATTAGGTAACTTCAGATGGAGGATCCAAATATTATGGATAGATTATAACAAGATCAGTGCCAAACGTCTCCGGCAGCAGCTTAAAGAAGCTGAAGCTCTGTAGGAAAAATATCAATCACATTTATATGTAAATAGATGTAATTATCTGTTGTAATCATCGCACATTACTCAGGAGGCAGCGGAGGAACGGGCGCTTGTTGCTTTAATTCTGTGAATGTGACAGAAGTGTGAAGGAGACAAAGAAACTCAAAGACATGCAGGAAGCCAGAAAGGCTGTAACATAACACCCACTTACACTGAAGCCTACCGAAAAAAGATCATCTTAGTAGTCAGTAAATGGCAAGACACTGATGCTACCTTTCAAGGTTAGCCTGGGAAATAAATGAGCTAACATATATGCAGAGTAAATGCCTCACAATGCTCGTATAGAAAATGCATTAATATACTCAAGTATTTATTTTCCCTCTGACACAACATTTATATCATGTCAGAGAAAAAATTTAAAGTGTGAATATTAACAGATATTAGCAATAGTTGAACTTTAAAGGGGCTTGTTTTTAATGTTAAACTGTAGTGACCCGTTGGAGAGCATCCTTGAGTATAATTAATTAACTCTGCTTCCCGAAACTTTTTGGCTTGTCGCTCCAGGATCCTTTTTTTTGAGCAAAACCTCTAAAAACCCATTGCAGTCAAAATGCACAGCACTAAACTGGTGACCACAAAGCAGCAGATAGCAGCTAAAGAATCAGATACTGTATCGGAAGATGGAGGGGACCAAAAACAGAGCTAAAAAGGGAGATAGTATTAACCTTAATAATGCTACATGAATGATTTTCCTCTCTGTTGGATATCTTAAAAGGCAGATGGCTCAACTTATCATCTTGCAGTAGATAATAAAGCACCTGTTCCCAACCTTTACGCTGTAAACTAACTGAAACACAGATACCTTCTAAAATAACATTTCATCACAACAGTGATGAACAGACAAAACTGAGAATTTGTGATTTAAGGTCGATTCTCAGTTACCAGTATTTCTTTTGTCACCTCCCATCCATTTTCTGCCCCTTATCCGATCCTTGCAGGACAGCGCTCTAAGAAGACCTCCGTGTCCCTAGATACCTCCTCCAGTCTTCCAGCCCCTCTTCGCACTTGGTTAAAACAGTAGCCACATGTTGAAGATGTGATTTAGGTGTTACTCTAGAAATTGTAACCCTGTAGTTGATTATAGCTGAATGATCTTGAAGCTTTAATCTTGAATTTATTTATAATTTGTTATGTGATAAGTAGAATAGAGATGGGAGAGCCTCTTATTGAAGAGCCTTGATTCCTTCAGATATCCCACAAAATGCAAAATGCAGAGCACATTCCCTGAATGGGAGCACAACCTTGGCACAGAAGGAAATATTGTGCATAAACACAGCTTAGTTTCGTCCCTCCACACCTATGTGTTACTGCTTTTTGCTCTGCAGGGTCTGGAGGTATTTTCTTCTTTCTGTTAAAAAGTCACAAGGTCACAGGAGGAGAGGGAAAAACAACAGGATGCGCCTCCTCTTGACTGGAAAAAGCATGTCAGGAGCACATGATGCATCCAAGAGGTGTGACACACGATCCCTAATCGATACTGGAGAAACAAAAATCCTCGGCCTCACGGGCCCCTGGTGGGAAGCCGTCATGTAACGCCAAGACAGTCGTCTCGGTTCTCCAGTCTGTTCTTTTCGGCAAGGAGGGAGAGCTCTTTGAAAACAGACCAACATCTGTCAGAACTGTGCGCACAACTGACAGACTGACAAACAGCTAAAAACATACTAAATCACTGGAAACAGTGACTGCACTCGTCTGTTTTCAGAGTGTTGAAGTGCACATCAGAGACTAAACAAAGAGCATTCTTCAGCTGTTTGTTCAGAGCGATTTTTCTAGTTCACTCTGAAGCTTGCGTGACGCCTGACTGCACAGTCGTCACTGATAAAGGTCTAAACTTGCACGAACTCCAATTAGCTTTAACTAAAATTAAATGCATTCCCAAATTGAAGGGAAAGACGTAAACATTTAATTTTAGTATTCTGTGAGTTCTCTGTTAAATGCCAACGAGCAGATGAGGCTGCCTCATAATTACAAAGTCATTAAAAGATCCCAGTTGCAATTTTCCAGTTTGTGGTGTCTTGACAAAACCTGCCTATTTCTCCTTCATTTCATCGTTTCATCAGCCTGCTTATCAACAGTTGCTCTGTGCCAAACGACCAATGTAATTATGGGAAAACACGGAGCGCAATTATGGAAAATAACTTACTGGATAATTTGTTTTTTGAATACTCTCCTGTCTTTCCTTTACATCAATGATTTCCTTTACATCTATAATGAGAATTAAAACGCTTTGCCAGTTTTTACTCATTTGCTTCTGTTCATGCCATGAGCCTTATTAAATTCAGCTTTTCGCTTAAGCTATAATCTGTCTTGGTTACACACAAAAAGTCTGTAAACATCCTCTTTGGCATTAAAAAAAATTAAAATCAGCAAAAAGCAATGGTCCAAAAAGTTCAAGCTAAAACTGGTAAAACAACAAAAACTGAAGTGAAGAGCTGCACCGAGCAGAAGGTTTGTTATTAATATAACTACAATTTTTTTTTTTTTTTTCAATACTTGGTTTGTCCAAAAGTAGCTGGACACAGAAAAGTATGTGAGGGTACTGAATGTTATTCCAAAACCACAGAAGAAAATAGGTGTTGTATATGCAGATTTACATTTTTAGAACTTAGCTGCAGGGATTTGCCTAAATTCTGACAAAATAGTAGCAATCAGACCTCGCCAATTCAAAGATCGATGGACCTTCTGAAAAGTGAAGCCAGTGCAGAAGTGCCTTAAAACTACATTCCTTCTAATGACCACCAGGGGGAAACGGCATAGGTCTGTGGGGAAGTTAGCATTTGGTTCACTTGATTAAAGTCCTCTGTTAACACTTTACTGGTGTCAGTCACTGGGTTAAAGGATAAAGCAGGTTATGATTGACAGGTTACTAACCTATGAGTCTGCAGTGTGCCTCAGTCTCTCAGTCAGTACCATCCCTTGATCATTACACCTGGTTTAAAACAGCAAATAGAAAATCAGCTTGGGACTGTCACGGTGGCTACATCCATCTTTTACATACAGTCTGTGGGTCTGACAATGAAGGCTGTAATTTAATTAGAAATAGGACTGCATTAAAAAAAAAAAAGAAAAAACTCTTTCAGGAGCACAGAATATAGTTTCATCTGAACCAATGAGCACATGTGTTTTACAAGTATGATCTCAGAGTTCTGGGGTTTTCATTTAATACTGAGCAGATTGTCTATGTTGTCGCTTCCTCGCCTTCAGCCTGCCTAACTTTCCACAGACAGAAGACGCTAGAACAGGAATTCAACATTGCTCATTAATTGCAGCTCTCATTAAATGTGGTCATTTAATGAGAGCTACTCTGAAATGAATGCAGAGGTGTTGGCATTCTTGGTTCTGAGAGGACACTGCATTGATGCAAAGAAAAAGTTCTAATAAAAAGAAATCTTTTGGCAGAATCATTAACGATATGTGCACATTCTCGTTGTTTTTAATGAGGTCAGTCCTTGAATGACGGTTCAGGTACTCATGTTCAGTTTGTTGCTATGCTGACACGGCATGCACACTTTTATTAAACATAAGACGTCAGTGACTTCACGATGTCGTTAATTTCAATTTGTCCGGTGTCAACGCTGTGGGATTACCACCCAGCAAAGAAGGAGTTAGTATCATAGCTGTGGTGTCCAGAGTTTGGTGTCTATCCCCTGTGGGGAGTGAAAAGGTCAGTCTGCTTTCCAAATATCAAAAGCTGCACATATTATATATTTCTATTATAATCCATTACACATCGGATAGCTGACTTAAATTTGCTTAAATCTACTGTGAACCTTGTGAACCTTCATGGATCTTTTGCTAAAATGGATTTTCCTGGAACATCTGCACTTATATACTCACACTAAAGCAGGACTTTTGTGTATTTCTGTAAAAGCATTGCACTTTTTGCTCCATTAAAGCTGGACATTCTGTTTCCAGTTCATCCCTAAAGTGTTGGACGGGGTGAAGGTCAGAGCTGTGTGTGCACAAGTCGAGCTTCTCCACACTAAAGTGGGAAAAGCATTTGTTTACAGGGCTGGCTTTGTTGAAACAGGGAGAACAGCTAACAAAAAGATCCCCCAAAAAACACTGGAGGATGTAGCAGAGATTTCTCTGCAGTGGAGGAAAGGATGCTCCTAAACCAAGAAAAACAGAGCCGAACTAGAAGTGTATGGAAAGGAGTGTCGAAGGAGAAAGCTTTTAGTAAATCTTTGGGGGGGACGGTTTGTGAATACGTTCTTCAGTAATCACTTTCACTTCTGGCCAGTTGCAGGCCTGTTTTTTATTTTATATATATATAAACCTGTATTTGTTCCAACCTCAGCTGCTTACTTGGATTCTTCAGGTTTCCTATCCGTTTTCAACCTTCTGATTCATGGAGTCCTCTATTTCACGGCAAGGATAACGGCAGCTTTGTGTGATGTGACTTCTGACATATCGAAGAAGACATCAGATAAATCTGTGCTTATCCTTGTTAGTAATTCACAGACTCCAAGAAGCCGTGCTCCCCGAAACCCCATCGGCAAGCTCGTGGCAGCGTGTGGGTAAGGCTCCGAGACTTTGTGTGGATCGCTGCTCTCTTTTGTTCATTTCTGGAGACGTGTTAATGTTAGACACCAGCATTTAAATAAGCAAAATGAAGCACCTTTCCTTTTCACCACAGCAGCATGTGAGATGGAAAATTAACAGATTTGTCATCAGTAAAGTAAGTCACTGGTGAAAGGATTGCTTTTCTCTTTTTTTTCAAATCCTGGTCTCTACAGGATGAAATGATTTCAGTCAGATGCGGTTTACTTGTAGAATGAAATAAGATTAAGTCATGTGCACAGAGAAATGCTATAATTACGCTGAGTGCAGAAAGTGGAAAATGACACTGAGAATTTTTTAAATACCCAGTATACTGAGATGAGCAACAACCTTCCAAAACTCATCAAAGATGGGCTGCAGCCAATAAACGACTGAAAGTTGCATGCCTTATCTAAAGTCATTCCTCTGAATGTTCATGAACTCTTTGTAACTTCATGTGTGTCCTCCAAGAAAATTTCTGATTAATAAGTAGCAAGTAATTTATTTTTTGATGAAAGAAAGAAGGGAAAAAATATCTTTGAGTGAGATCAAAGCTAATTAGACAAGTGTAGTCCAAGATGACATACAGGATGTCCTTGTCATTGCCCCACAGGTATGCATTTGAGGTGTTTTAAAAGGTTTGTTCTAGTAGACTGTGAGCTTACTGACTCACATTTTCATTTTTCTTATTCTGTGTTTTGGTTTTTTGTCTTACTTTTTCAGAGTACGGTGATTGTTTTAGTTCCCTCTGTGTTTCCATGTCTATTCCCTCTGTCTTATCTTTCTGTCTGTTCCCCTGTTTGAGTGGAATTG
Source organism: Etia nguti (assembly GCA_015106755.1). Classification (NCBI taxonomy): domain Eukaryota; kingdom Metazoa; phylum Chordata; class Actinopteri; order Cichliformes; family Cichlidae; genus Etia; species Etia nguti. The sequence goes on along the minus strand of VUQG01028901.1, from coordinate 23,769 downwards.
TCGTTTGTTTACTTTCTTGTTTACTTTCTCACTTTAAAGGTTTACATTCCTTCAGTGTAGTTTCACCTTGTTTCAGGTATGGGTGTTCTTTCCTGTTTTATTCTGTTAGTCCATGTTCTTCTGTCTTGCTTTGCCCCTCCCCCCGTGTGCTTGTCTTGAATAACTTCACCTGTGTCTCGTTTCCCACCAGTCTCCACTCAGCCCTGAATATTGAATAGTCCAGATCCTATGCTCTTCTTTGTTCTTGTTGAGTCAGCTGTTTTTCACCCTCATGTTTCTCTCTGTTTTCTAAGCTTAGGTCTTGCTTTTTTCTCCTCTTCCTGGTTTCTTTTGGCCTCAATTTACTTTTTTGAATTTAGTTGTTTTTTTTTCCATCTCTTTGGGTTACACAGTTTTTCCTTCCATTCCTGATGAGCCACAAGGGAAAAACAAAAAACAGCACTTTTCACAACAATGTTTTGCCTGCGTAACTCTTAAATATTTCTGCCTTGTTAGTCTTTTCCAACCTGCCTCAGTTTCCTTAGCGTACTGCAGTAGTGCATATACGTTTCATATATATCTGGCAATGATAAGGTTGCTGTTATGAAAAATAGACAGATTTAAAGATCCACTCATTAAATGTATGTAAGACTGCCTGTCCAAAAAGTGGCTGTGCAGAGAAGGCATTCAAGGATGAGTGACTGAAGTCATTTGTCACAGGAAACTAAAACAATTACAAGTAAACATAATCATATATATATATATTATCATCTATATAAATGGTTTGAGTTTTAGGCCATCGGAGTGATGTTACTGTAAGAGTCTCAATTTTTCCATCCGGTTTAAAGGCTTATTAAGAGTTTGTTTTAGGGTCACTGTTAGAATCAGGTTTAGACTAGACACTTTTTTGTAATGGTTAAGCCTAGGGTTAAAAGGCTCAGTTAAAATGTTGATGAATAATCTGACACAGATGTCAAAATTAAAATGTCTATATGCGTGTGTTTGGCCTTCCTCCTACACACAGAGTCGAACAGGTAGTGGAAACAATGGTAACAGCTTTCAGCCACAGTATGAGAACAGCTCCAACTGATCTCAGCATCTGAAATACACCTACTCAGGTCTCCAGCAACACAACTGCCAGGTTTAAAGCACACTGGATGAATCAAATAATGAGATTTATGGACAGACAAAGATTCATGTGACTCCTGAAGGACATACCCAGTTACAACATTATCTTCCCACTTGTCTCGTTCTGTATCTTTGTCAAAAGACACTGGCATCACAAAGAGTGGTCATTGCAATATTGGATCTAAGAACTATCAAGCCAATTTTAAAGTCTGCATAGAGGCAGGTTTGTGTGACCGTGAACTGTGTTTTGCTTGTGCCATGACCCGGGGGTGTCACAACACCAGTGCCCAAGAACACCCTGTGTATCTCTCTACAAAGTCAAGGCACTCCTGCCTTTGACAAAACAGTAGAGAACGTAAGCAGTAGTGGTTGTTGAGTCACATTAGGGTTTTTAAGTTGATCAGAGTTGCTAATTAAAATGTGTAATTTCTTTAGGTCAACTTTGACTAAGGTTGTAGAGGAAATCTGATAAATGGCATCTGCAGAATTATGTAACTGTCCTCAGCATAGCACAGCAGTAAACATGACTACTGAATTTAATAGCCAAAGCATCTCATCTTGTCTGGTGTCACATTAAATTTATTTTTCAGTCTCTGTATATACTTTTTTCAGTTCATTTTGGTTAGATTTGGGCATTTCTTCCATTTGTTTTTTCCACCAACATCCACAAATAACACAGGTGGGCTGCCATAAGTAGTGCTCTTTTCATGTGTTTCGCTGTATGGTTAGTCAAATTGCCTGACTTCCCTTTTCTAGTTCAAAAAGCTACATTAAGAGGGATACTTTAATTTATTATATATCATTAATAAATTTGCAGTTGCCAAATACACAAAAGCTTTCGAAACTGCTTTTTTTTTTTTTTAAAAGATGTAATTTCTCTGTGTCAGATTGTAAAGTGTTAGTAATAATTCAATGTATCGGTCATAGCTTCCGTTCACAGATACATGAGAGCTTAAAATCCTAAATGGGTCTAGTAAAGAGAAACTCGTCTTCCTCTGTCAACTGGCCTCTCCGTCACACATGCATATGTAGAAGGGCAAAATGAGGTGATCTGTCCCACAAAGTCCACATGGTACTTCACACTCTGCCAGCATAATGACATAGCATGGGCTGTCTCGCTAGCCAGCGTCTGTCCATCAGCTTCCCCCAGAGTGAGGCGTTTAAAATGGATCTGGGTCACAGTGGGATCCCCTCTGTCCACCCGCTGGAACCTGGAAGCATTCGGTTCATTTATGACAGTTCTGCCTGAATTACTACAGCCAATCCATGTGACACACTTTACTGACAGTGAGAGCTGCTGCATTATGTATTAACACCTAGACAGTGTGTTCTTTTTCAGTATAGGCTGATGCATTCAACATGCCAATATCTCTGTGTGAATGATAAAACTGACATTTGCTCCACTTTTTTGATTCCGTACTCAAGTGACTGCCGTTTAACACTTTAATAACAGGTGCTGTAACGGGTTTGAGGATTGTTGGAGTTAAAACTTCAAAATTTCCTGTTTAAAAGTGACACATGGATTTATTTTTAACATTTTACTTTCTATACATGTATAAGTTCATCAGATTAGACTTGGACAGTGGTTTGATTATTTCACAAAAGGTTTTTCATACAACAAAAAACCCAACAATCATATGACCCCCTATGAGCAAGCACTTTGGTGACAGTGGGAAGGAAAAACTCCCTTTTAACAGGAAGAAACCTCCAGCAGAACCAGGCTCAGGGAGGGGCGGGGCCATCTGCTGCAACCGGTTGGAGAAGGAAGACAGGATAAAAGACATGCTGTGGAAGAGAGCCAGAGATTAACAAACAAGTATGATTCAGTGCAGAGAGGTCTGTAAACACATAGTAAGTGAGAAAGGTGACTGAAGAAGAAACACTCAGTGCATCATGGGAATCCCCCAGCAGCCTACACCTATTGCAGCATAGCTAAGTTTGGTTTTCATTAGCTTAAACATTTTTAATGGTCTGTGATCTTTTGCTGATATTCCATTGCTCCTCCTCCTTTTGTCAGGGAGCTGGCAAATTTAAAAAAAAAAAAAAATGCAAACAAAGGAAAGTAAGACACTAAAATGACAAGAGAAGAAAAATCAAAATCCACAAGAGACTAATCATGAAAAGTAAGAGAGTCACCACCAGGCTTATAAGCTGAAACATGAAGTGAAGGCTGACACAAGAGTTTGTAGAAACACTAGTATTATTTTTAAATTACTCAATAACATCAGCTAAAAATTGCATCCTAGAGCATGAAGGCATGAAGTGGTGTCTGCCCCAAATCAACCTCAGCCATACTTTTTTGGCCATACCTTGTCAAGTGTAGACAACTGGGAATTAAGCCTTGGCAACCCCCAAAGACTCTGCTGTAACTCCAATTGCAAGGCGAGTAGGGGTTGCAGAGGGGTGCAACACCCTATAATGGAGTAGAATAACACCACGCCCATGTGTGAAAAAAAATATTAACTCTACATTGTGAGTACAACACAAGGAAACATTCCCAAACCTACCCACACGGATGAACTGACAGCATCCACTGGCCGTGGAAAAAAAATGGCGTTTGTGCTTTCAGAAGCTGTTAAATACATCAATGAGTGCAGTGCTCATATTTTACTTACCAATTTTATGTATTCATATTTAATATTGAGTAAATGTACCTTCAGTAATAAATTCTTTTATCTGTATTATTCTCTCATTCTACCTTTAGTCTGAGGATCTTCTCTCGTTAAGGCTCATTAGTTCCAATAAAGGGAAATTTCCATACAAGATCATTTTAAACAACGCTGCTCTGGCGACAGTCGCAGTAAAAACCTGGGTCCATAAAGAAGGTTTTTATTTATTTTTACATTTTGGTTTAGAAGAACTCGACTGGTCTGCACAGTCTCAATTTGAATCTGAGCTTTGCTAAAAGCATCGACTGTCAGCTGGGCTTTAACATTCAGTGGTTAAATGAGAGCAAATCCCTGCAGTATTTTCCAAAAACCTGATGCCATTCAGCCCTATGGCAGCTGGGATAGACTCCTACCCTCCCATGACCAAGAATTGGATAAGCGGAAGAAAATGGATGGATGGATAGATGTATGGTTGGATAGACTAATGGCAATACCTTTGCAGATGGGTGAAGGCTATTAATTATACCCACATGTTTCAGTATATTTCAGTAGCGCATTAAACTGCCAGATTTGTTTTATGTAAAACAGTGTTAAGCATTATCTATGTAATGCATTGTAGTGCGTCTGTGCACTGCTGTTGCAGCAGACTGCATAGCCCTAAGAGTTTTGATGTGTTGTCGTCCTGCTGGGTTTCAGGCTTTGGTAAAAGAGGACATCTTTTAAAAGGCTCGGCTTTGCATGACGCAGTTGATGTTCTCTAGTGGGGGAGATTTTCTTCTTACTTTTAAAAACAAAATAGATTATATTTTCATCAAGTTACCTTCATTTCATTCGGTAATTCCCCGTAATTCTTAATATGTAATGGGATTCTTTAGCTGTCAGTTTATTTGAAGTCACAGACTTTAAATTTCATAAATTTGACATGAGATGTCAGCTTGCTGACCAAACACATCTAAAGAAAAAGAGACTCCAGCCTCGTGAGTAACTGAGTTTGGTGTGAATGAGCTCCATGCTCCATGTTGCCATGCATGGGACTAGATCAGATTTATTTTTTTGTATGTAATTTTTTTTTCTCCAATATGTGCTCAGTTTAGTACCAGAGTCACTGCACAATACTGGCGATCCCATTCATATGTATATAAAGGGATCACACACATGCATACTCTGAACCGGAGATTACCTCAAAGGGAAACCATCTTTGCCGGGTGATAAGCTTTTGAACTTTGGCTAAACACTTGTGGTACATTTTAATGTTTGAAATTTATCTAGCAGTCTGTTTTTTCTGCTCTGGGGAAAAAGCAGTTTCCCCAATTACTCAGATAGTAAAAGGTTGTTATTTACTTGGTACAAAACGCTTTCATTTCCTGTTCATAGAAGGGTAATTTAACTGGGTTTTCTATAGCTGCTATAATTGCCCCCTTGATCAAACCTGTGTGACTGGAAAACAGAGTACAGCAGCAGGGAGGACAGACCGAAGACGTGCTTTATAATGATGCAACACATCTATTCAAAACCATTTAACTCTCAAAGCCTTTACATTCAAAATATGACTGTCAGTCTAAATGTAAAAGGAACTCCACCAACTCCACATTAAGGATGTTAGCAAAAGTCAACATTTGTCTGAAATGTCACAAACTCCCACCGGCAAATCAGCGTCGGTGACCTACGGGCACTGATCTTTCACAAAGGCAGAACTCAAGCCCCTGTCATCAGTTCAAAGCCTCTTAAAGAGCTCACACACAGCTATCAGACCTGTGCTTTCACTGCCTTATTGAATGATAGATGAACATATTTAAATGGAAATAAGCCACAACTGCATAACCATGAGTTGTATGTTGTTCAGGAAAAGAAAAAAGATATAATTGAATAAAGGCAATATTTTCACTTATTGGAATTCCCATTGCTTCTAAGTGACAGAGGTCTCACAACATATTGCTTTGTTCTATAGCCAACAAAACAACAAATTACAATATTAGCGCAACATCAAATGACACACCCGCCGCAAAGATGGATCACCGTGAGGTGTAGCCGCTTCCACGTACCCAGACAAAGTGACTGTAATCAATCATCTTGGTAAAGCGCTGCTAAACAGTGGATTCTGTCAAATGGAAGAAACACTTACAGGCTCATAACTGAGCAGTGGCAGTTTACTGCTCACTTGAGACACTGAACAAATCAAAGCTTTCATGTCTGGGGATATAGCAAATACTGACTTGAGTGGATGGAAAGGCTGACTGATACTCTGCTGAAATAGAGAACAACATTTGTCACATTATTATAGAAGAGCCAGTAGTGCTGAACTCATAAAGGTCAGGTTTTCACTACTTCAACACTGCAGCATAGATAATGCATAAAGTGTAGTGACTGTCAAGGCAAAGCAAGGTTATTTATATTGCACAGCAGCTATGGATGGCCCGTATAGCATAGTTGCATAATTTATTGAATAGGACTGATAGAAGCCAAGCTAACATTACAATTTGTTCTCAGATTCTCAGTCTTCTAAAAAACTCCAAAAACAAAAATTGGATCCCTTGAGCCATGAGATGTGTTGACATTTTTCATAAGCTGTTGTCAAACAGGCATATTAACAGTATTATAACAGTAATTAGATTCCAGTTATAACCATCTTATTTTTATTTGGGCTGTATACCTCGTGTTTGCTGTGCTGCTGACTGGTTCAGTTTAACTTGGCTTCGTAACATGTTTTTGACTTGATGGGAACTACTTTTGAGTCAGGTCAGTTATGTGTAACTTTTAATCTTCCTCTATATAATAATGCAATCTGATGAGAAATCAAAAAATCAAAGTGGGCTGTTTTTTATTGACTTTCTTTGTGTCTGCTGATGTTGACACACCTATTTGCTTTTGTTCCTCTCGTAACAGGAAACCACCACCATGACTACCAGCATAGCCACCTGGACCTGACCGCCCTGACACCTAAAATGGGTAAGAAACTGCTTGACTGCTGATATGTGAATTTCAGGCAGAGCCAAATTCACTGTGTAACCCTAGACTGATAACGTGATATACTCTTTTTAGTTTAGCCTGATTTCATGGCAGTCATTGGCTTCATTTTCCAAAATGATATGCATTATTATCTCTAAGTGATAGAAAGCCAAGCAATTTCTGTGATAGACTATTTCCAATTTCAAAAACAAAAGTATGCCTTTCACAGGGAATTTAAAGTACGAGGAGCTGATAAAGAAATCCTCAGAGAAAATGAAAAGCAAAAAGTGTGATAATCAAAGGATCGCCTGTGCAGTTTGCTCAAGTTATTGAAAACCCAGTTACTCTTATAGCATCCCATCTATTTTTCTAAATGTGATTTTCTGTGAAAGGGGAGCAGCCTTTCACTGTGGAATTACTGAACGGTTCTGCATCTAAATGGCTGTGAAATGAAAGAGGGAACCTGGATTTTTAATTACTTACAAAAATCCCCTCTGTGATATTCTAAAACTGCAGAGGCCAGTGTTTTGTGTCACTGTTTCGGGTTAAAGTTATCGTCATTGAGTCATTAAACAAAGTTTTTTACCATTAACGGAGCGCTGCCATCCACATCCTGCCTGCGCTTGTCTGCCTCTTAAACAGGACGGCTTTTCATGGGAAAATGGGTTTCGAAAGTGCTTTCAGAACCAAATAAAACTCTTCAAACAGCACTTTTGAAGTCTATTTAGCTTCTGATGAGGATCATAGCTGCAATGCATAATTCAAGAGTTGCTGGTTTGGACGTTTTTGTTAACCCTTGGCAGCATTCCTGCAATATTGTTTTTGACCAAGGGTAACCTCTAGTTTAAAGCATACTGTGCACATTGATTGTTATTGATCCTTTCTTTCTCACTTGGATTTGTTAGCCCACAGACAAATGAGATATGGTAAGTAATACACATACACATGGTGTTTATGTGTATCTTTTCATCAGTTTTTCTTTAACATAATTCATGTACAGTAGCAACTGAATTCTTTTCCTGCACACTGAGGATCATTGTTCTCCTTTTCTTTCCTTTTGTTCAAGCACTTGTGTATTTTTTGCAGTTGCAAAACTTCACGTTGCTGCATTACAATCCATGACCTTTAGTCCAACCTTAAAATCTTTTCTTCACGCATATTTTTCTTTCCTCTTCCTTCACTCAACCTAACCGGCTCTATCTACCCCACAAACCCCCACACACACTTTCTGATTCTGTGAATGTCTCCCCTCTACACCATATGTTCCTTGGTGTTGTGTGTCCCTATCCTCCTTGCTGCAGTAGTCGCCCGATCCTATTTTTAAATCCAGCACCCGCATCCCTGCCTGAATCCCAGCCCTTTCCGCCCACCGCGCCTCCTGACCCGTGACTGGGCGTCCTAAATTCTGAAGCCACAGGAGCTCTGTGCAGTGCAGGGAGCTGTAATGGTGTTATACATATCACAGATATCCCCAGATGAACTGTTAAAGGCATGCGATAATGATCTGTCGTTTGAGCTGCTTAAATGCAGTTGAGTGACGCAGTTTCCCGCTGACTCAGAACTGCAAAGAAGACAAATTAGTCATTTCATTGAAGCTGCAACTTCAGTAAATAATATCCTTGAAATGCCTTGACACAAAATCCTCAACGTTACCAAGCAAAGCACTCTTTGTTAAGTATAGTCCTTTCTAAAATACAGCCCATAATGACTTTTTAATTTTTAGTTCAGTTCAGTCAAATATGTTATCTCTTCTTTTTAAAGTTCTGAGTATGTTTCTGTCCAGTGTCTTTACAAGACACAGCAAAGAAAAATCACAGTTGCCAAACTGGGATCCCAGTCTGAGAAGTTCTTAGAGCCAGAAGTAGCCATATTTAGACAAAAGAGTGAGGTGTTAAGCTATCGGCCAATCCCAGCAAGCTTGGTTCGGATTATCCATCCATAGACTGTACTGATGCAACCAACAGATACACTATATGGTCAAAAGTACCGAGCTACCTTTACATTACCTACAGAAGCTGCTCGGCAATGGAAACCTATACCATAAAGCTCCCAGTGCACAGTTTTTGTGTTGATGTTAATCCCAGAGGAGTTTTGGAAGTCTGGAATTACTGGTGAATTTCATGCACCATGTGCCTCAGCACTGGATGAGATGCTGTGGTTTGCAAAAATGCAGTTTACAGCTGATTGTGGAATATCTAGTACGGAGGAAATTTTGTTGCAAGAGTGACATCCTATGAGAATACCACCCTCGAATTCCCTGAGCTCTTTAGAGCACAACATTCTTTCAGAAATATTTGGAAAGGCAGAGTGCATGCTTTGAGATATGCATATTTGATTTTTTTCCACCAGTGGCAGTGGGACTTTTGTCCATAAAGTAGTTAAGCCTGACACACTGGTAGCTATTGGTCAACAAATGTTGAAATGGAAAACAAGGATTTGTAAAGTTTTTTGCAGAACTGTTTATTTTGAAAATGAAATACATGTAGAGATGTTTGCCTGGCCAAGCCAGATTCCAAACAGCAGGAGGTACATCACAAGCTGAAATGATGCCAAAGTTCACCGCTCACTTGTGACTATTTTTAAAACGCACCACAGTTCATAAGAAAAATGACAGTGACAATTTGGAGCGAGCCCCAAGTTTTTGGCATTTCGGAGACAACTAATGCAAATATATTGAGGATATATATACACATATACCCAAAATAAACTATCCAAATGTCACAAGACAAAAGATTTTCTCATGTGAATGGAGCCATGTACCAGGCATAAATATAAAAGGGTGACAGTGACTTTGAAAACAAGGGGAAAGAATCAAGAAAAAGTTGCAGATGGACACAAGCAATAGGCAAACATGTTTGAAATAGTTCAGAGGAAAAATACAAAAACCATCTGAAATCTGTGCAACATCATTCCATGAGTGGATGGAGGAGGAACAAGGAGCATATGGAGTATAAGAACAGAAACAACTGGCCTGTTCTGTTACTTTTGACTTTGAAACAGCCCAAATCTGACCAGCATGCACATCAGAATTACAGTGGTTACCCCAGTTACCCCTGCCCACATTCACATTTTTAATACTCTAACATGCTGTTCAGTGTCCCAGTTATTTATTTATTTTCTACCAAAAGTTTTAAAAATGCTCTGTAGTCCTGCTCAATCTTTCTCAACGCACATTTCCCACTGCATCACTTTCCTTTCCTATCCTTTTCCCTCAAGTAAAGACTCCCAGTGTATAGCCCATCCTTTTGACTGACTGTGTGCTGACTGCAGTGCACCACTTCCTCCCCTGTCCCCTGTAGAGCGACCCCAGCGGATGAACAACATCCTGACCTCAGCCACGGAAGCCTACGACCTGTCCCTCTCCAGATCCTTCCAGAACCTGAGCCATCTGCCGCCCTCCTACGAGCTGGCCCTCAAGTCTGACTTAAGTAAATACTTTCCACAGTAGCAAGTGGTCCTTCAGTCGTCCTCCATCGCTGTGTCATACCTGATGCGCTACAAAAACGCAGGCGATGACATCACCCTTATGTCGGGCCTGTGCATTAGGGCTTGTTCGATTCACCACGCTGGGTCCGATGAAACATCTCAATGTCCATTACAGAGACATGCATCATGATAACTACCTCCAGATGTTTGTTTGCTCATCATACAGATAGTACTGTCACTTTTCACCTTTTTAGGGAAATAAACTTCTTAAAATGCATGACAGCGCGCTCAGAGCCTCCACACTCATTCCCATCCACTCATCTATCGGCTCATAGACTGACATCTAATTGGCGTGTAATTTAGTTCCATCTGTGGCCCATGTCATGTTGCTAATGTCTCTTAATGACATATTAAGAACCTTTTTTTTTTTCAGCTGAATGGCTTCTATACAACAACCGGATGGCACTTTAATGTCTCGCCAATGCTACAGTTCATTATCCTCGTGGTGGCATTTTCAGTTTGATGATAACGTGGATGCTGCTGTTTTAACCTTCTGACTGGTGCATTGTCCACTGGTTTGTAGAACGGTTTCATGTGATGAGTGAGGTTCTTCTTCATTTATTTAACTTTCATTAAAGCCACAAGTTTCCTGAGGTATGCTTCATCTGTGTGGAAGATCTTGCCTAAATGACAGTAAATTACATTTACTTTTACTGCACAGTAAGATGGGACATGAGGCATGAACAAGAAACCAAACAGGAAATCTCGACTATTTAAGAATTTTAAAAAAATTTTTATAAAACAGTTTTTTTTAATGCGATGTTTAAATGAGTGATATGAAGCTGTTTATTTAATTTTAAGTGTATCTTGCAAATTAATTCAATCCCAGGCCATTAAACTGCAGCTTTGCTAATTTCTAGGCTGGGCATGTGGAAGATTGTAAGGGTCCATTGAGTTGACATATTTAGTGAGATTTTATAATCAACTATTGATTGCATTTAGCCTTTTTCATGCTTGACATTTCTGGGGCATGTTTCCATGTAGCCAAAAATTAATCAAACTCAACAACTGCATTAAAAGTACCTTAACACATTTGTATCAAAAAGATATACACATGCATTTTCCATACAAAATATAGGCGACCGGTGCAATGGAATCACAAGGTTTTTGTTCCAGCAGCATATACCTATTTCCTACCAAACAGCAAGCAATCACTTGTCAATCTGTCGGGGAAGACACATTTTTCCTTACTTACCGAGTCACTGGCAGATCTTTAGGTCTGTGTGTCCTTGGCTTTGCAGACAATTTCACAACAACCTCCTATAACCTCCAGCAGCCATTTGCAACCAAGGGCATTCTCCTTTTTCTCTAGCAACTGGTGGTTGCCAGGCAGTTGCCAATTAGTATCTAGGTCTGTGTGACTGGGGCATTAAATAGTTCAATTCAATTTTATTTACACAGCGCAAAATCACAACAAGAGTCACCTCAAGGTGCTTTATATTGTAAGGTAGACCCTACAATAATACATACAGAGAAAAACCCAGCAATCATATGACCCCCTATGAGCAAGCACTTTGGCGACAGTGGGAAGGAAAAACTCCCTTATTTAATAGTATGCTCTAAATGCTCTAAAATTCCACAAGACATAGAAAGCTGAAGCAGATCAGTCATTCCAGCAGCTGATGTGGGCTGGGATGACTGTTAACAACTGACATATATATATTATATGTATGTATAAAATTGCTATTATCCTACTCGCTTATAGCTTACAGCACCCAGAAAGTACACATTTTACCAGTGACCTCTGGGTGTATTTTAGTTTTCCCTTTCAAACTCAGAAAGAGCTCCACAAGAGTTTGCAAAAATGGTTCAAATAAAACCTTCAAAGCACCAGGAGCAATCTTAAGACAAGGTACACACACAGAGAAAGCCACTTAAACATGTCACTGGTCTTTTTTTACACTGTGTGGTTATGTGATAGAAAAACATGCATCAGAGCAATCTCCTCTCAGCGCATTCCACATTTGTCTTTTATAAGTTTGCCTTTTCTTTCACTTATCAACTCAAGGCTTTGCTCTTATCTTGCCGGAGTCCTGTACAAACACAGAAAATCACAGAGATGAATCATGCTGAACTACAAAGAAGCTTTTCGAATTTGAGACGGGGCCCGGCAGAATTTGTCAAACACGCAAGGAAAGTCATCCCTTGAAGAAAAAAGAAGTTCTAGCATGAGTGAGATCTTTGGAAACAAGCCTAAAAGTAATATAATTAGTTGCAATTTTAATGAAACCATCTGGAGAGACGATGATTACTAAATTAAATTAGCATGGTTTATTTGCAATTTAAAATTGGCAATTATAAATCATTTCTGGTGTGTAGTTTTTGTGTGTGTATGAGAGAGAGAGCGAGAGAGGCACTTCCATCCTCTACGTCCTTCAATGATGTCAACGAGGCAGGGATTGGGGACGCAGCTCTAAAATAACCCGCTTAGCTCCTCCAAGGAGGCGGCACAAAGAAGGAGAAACCAATCATATTTGGCTCTGCTGTTTTTCCCCTTAATCACCCTTAAAAGGGATTAAAACACCTTTTAGAACAAATAAGCCACCTTTAATCCGCCCAAAAAGAAATACCTAAATGATATTACCGTATCCCCCTTTTACATTCCGCCACTCCTACTCCAAACCTCTAAAGATCACTTTATAATTGATGTTCCACCAATTTCCCGAGTGTTAGTGCATTATATGATTACGGTGTTCTGTGATCAATAGCTGACACATAAATGCACTGGCTATACTGAATGTAATCTAGCAAAGTGGGAGCTAGGGTTTAATTAGCAGTTGTTAGCAATTTTCTGTGTTGTAGCTCTGCTTCACATTTGGGACCCTTCAGCCTCTTGCAATCATTTTAACAGTAAAGTGTTGCGTTTTATGTGTGCCGCAGAGATGATATCAAGCAATTTCAACTGCCCTTCTTAAATCATTTCAGCCACTTACACTGTAAACAGTGGAACATGTGTACATCCATAAAGAATAAGACCTAAATCAAATGGAAGCAGAGGCAGTTATAGAGGAGCAGACCATTTCAAGGATGACTTTACTTACCTCAGTGGCAAAAAGGAAAATATTGCTCATTTCAGCTGTTTGTAACAAGAAGCACCTCTTGTTTTCTGATCTGTTCTTGTCCTGTCCTGTGAAAACTTTGACTTCAAATATAAAAGTAAATAATGTATATAAGTTTGTAGAAAGGGGGGGACGTTGCTACATTTTACTACATTGCTTCCTTGGTGTCCAGAAACTGAAAACACTGCAGTAGTGATGTGTCAATAGCAAAGTATCCAAGCCCTAAAGAATAGCATCCTTTAGCATCCATCTAAATGGGACCACAATTTCCAAGATAAACACTTAGTTGTATAAAATGAACATTTAAAGTAGAGATTGAGACAATAAACTTAATAGAAAAGTGGTTACTGAGGTCATAAATCGTAAAAGCAGTACAGTCATTTTCTCATAGACTTCTATATTAAAACAGGCTTTTTGCCACCACAGTTTAGACGGTATAAAAGATAGATGTAGTTACTGTGACATCACCTGTTGGTTTGCAAAGTCCTGTGAGCAGAAATTACCACAGATGGTCATCCTTTTGGAAACATGGTATGAAGTCAGACAATTGCTTCTCATAGACTTTTTATAGGACTTATAAACTTTTTGCAACCACGGTGGTGTTCAGATAAACCACAGTTTAAGACATTTTACTACAAGGAATGAATGTTAATTTAATCTTTAATCTTCCCTTTTCAGACCCTAAGGTTATATAGACTCTGCTCTGTGTTGTGGGGTTTTTTTTCTTATTTATGCCATATCATTATCTGAGTGTAACTCTTGAGATCTTGTTGACTGGAAACTTCACTTTGACCTGTCATTAGAGATATGAGCTACAGCTTGTCAATTGTGTCTATACTTGTAGTTTGGTTGACATTTCCCGCCGTAATGTCATATCTAAACCAACCCTTCGGGGAAGAATGCTAGACCACATCGCCACAGGCAAGCGTTGGGCTTCCCTCATTAGGAATGCACAGAGTAGTGGACATTAAAACCTCCGAGTGGGAGAAAATAAGGTGACCTTCTGTATCCAGGCGTGACATCTCTCCCAGAGAGACGAGCATCCAGACAAACAATTCCCATCATCCCCTTTCTCCACGACCTGGTGAAGCGTGATATAGTCCTAAAGCGCCAATTCAACCTCTGTGTTCTGCAGTAATTAACTACTGCAGAGGTAACAACTGCTCAGCACAATAGTTAATCAGGCAGCCTCCTTGGTAGCCTTCCCCTTTTTGCGAGCGCAGCCAAAAACCAGGTAGACAGAAGTCTGCTGAGAGCTACCTGTGGCTAATACTGCGGTAATGATTTTACCATTAGGAGTGTGTGCACACAGCAGAGCGGCGGCCTGCTTTCTGGCAGAGGATTAAATGACTGGTTGCCCGTTCAGGCACCACCCGCGCATGAACTGTTGAGTACTGTGGCTTGCTGATGAGTGTCCTCAATGCTGAAGGACAAATACATTGACAAGAGCTTGGTGTTATCCTGTTTTTCGTGAAGGGAAAGGACAAAACAATTCAAACTGCTTTGAATAGCACTTTCCAGCTGGTGTGAGATTATATTATCAGTTCTTACTGCCACTATTACCGTGGGCATCGTGTTTTTGTGAAAGACCGGTTTAATCTGCCGCCGCAGCTGAGTGTTTTGTTATTTGATTTAATGATGTCGCAAGACGCACTACGCAACCGTCATCTGTACTGAGCCACACAAATGGCATGAGCCTGGCCTTCAGTAAAAGTAGACAGAATGCTTCTAATACCCAAAAAGCCACAGAAAAGAGATTTTATGCTCAGTAAGGAGTCTCCTTAGAGTTGGACACCAAGACTGGGCAGATATTTTATTTTTCTGAAGGCTTTTAGGGATGCAGGTACAGGCTCTTGCTTGTGCAATAATTTGTTTTGTAGTAAAACGTATCAGAATGAAAAATTATCTAATATGCTGCAAAGCACAACTTGCCCAGGAAACATTTTGGCAATGAGCAACCGTTGCTTTAATATTTATTCAACTCACTGTGTCATGATTGGACTAAATTTAGACTTTCTAGCAAAGGGGGCTTATTACCCAGAATTCTTTGTAAATCAAGTGGAAAAAACAAGATATATTTTAATTCATGAGCTACAAGGTGGGATTATTCTTGCAACCTTTGATTCCTAACACACTGACTTATACTGCCGACAGTCCAGGGTTAGACACGACTGGATTATATTACTTATTCCGAAAGAGCAGAATGATGATCATCAGGCATTGTGTGACAGTCTGAAGGTCAGTACAGCTAAGCTCACCATGATGTTCCTGTGTACATAAACAGCATTAACATGTTTATTCGGTATTCCCTGATTTACCGGTGCCTTTCTGTATTTCCATGTTCTCCTAGTACTCTCTTAGTTTTCCTCCCACAGTTTAAAGACAGGCTTGTCTGATGAATGATGATTATAACTTGGCCATGGGTATGAATGTGTGATTGTCTGCCTTTTTCTGTTTGTTCTGGACTTGTGACTTGCCCAGGGCGTATCCTTCCTTTTGCCCTATGAGAGGGGAGACAGGATCCAGCTCCCCCTGATCATAAGCTGGATAAACAGTTAAGAAACTTTGTGGATGCTCATTATTTCCTGGTTTATAAGAAAGGTTCCTGACTCCCACTGTTGAACATGGAAACAGCACCCCCAACCCCCGTCTGGCTTTCCACCTCATAAACCACACTGCAGTTTTTGCCAGTGTACTGCAGCTATTTTTGACCAGTGGTGCAATGTTGCTGTTTCAGTGATTGATGGGTGCATTTTGCTTATTTGTTGAAATAAAAGTAGCTGCGGAGAGATGTGTCATAAGCCAAGCTATCCAAAATTATAGCTATTCAAAGCAAAGCCATTAAGACTTAATGCGCCCTCCTCTCTCTGATGATCTTTGTCTTCTAACTCCCCAGGTGATAAAGACATAGATGACTACTACACCAGGAAGCATCATCCTGACTTTGGTGGACGGGGACCGACACACATGGTGAAGCTGAACGCAGAACCCCAGCAACACCAGCAACACCAGCAGCACCAGCAGCACCAACAGCGGCAACGTCCCCGTCGAGTCCAAAGGGCCATGTCGCAGGACCATGTCCTGTCTCCTCCCAGGACGCCGCGACGTGGAGAGTACGGCCTGTCTTCATACGGTGTGATGGCGGCCGCAGCATATGGAAGCAGCCGCCACCTCTCAGAAGAGCAGCTGCTCTCAGCGGACCGCCTCCATTCCCAGGATCCGCTGTTGCTGTCCCCAGCAATGAGGCGTGACAAGTTCCGGGAGAAGGCCATGGCGAGGGCTTTGTCTCATGCTGACATGCTGATACCCACCACTCCAGTTATGGACCGCCACAAGGTGACCAAGATGCACTCTCAACCCAGTGCCTCTACCGACTCCTACAACACGTTGACGGTCAACCACCAAGCGACCACATCTAAGAGGCAGGCCTTTGCTTCCCGACGAACACACACGGTGGACCACCTGCAGTACATTCCTGGCCACCACCACACATACCACACTGCCAGTAAGAACGAGGTAACTGTTTAACTCCAGGGTTGAAGCATTCCTGAGACCCACCACCAACATCAACAGAAGGATACTCAGCAGAACTGTTCAGTCTTCTCATCAAAACAACCTCCTGCATTTAAGAAAAGAGAACAAAAAAGAACTCTTCCGGCTTTTTAGCACAAGCTTTCTGTGTCATCCAGATTTTGGGTAATTAGAATCAAACCCTGGCAAAGACATTTCTCTCTTAGAGCATCATAAGGGCTTTGCGCGGCGACACAAAGATCCTTCATGTCGGACATTAGACAATGTGAAGAAAATATTTTTTAAACCGGATTTGGGACTTGAAGGGAACTGTATCAACTTTATAAATATATAAATATAATATATTTACTATTTGTATTTTCAGTCCTTGTTATAGCTTTAGAGATTCTCATTAACTGATGTAAGCACTTCAGATGGTGCCTCTTGAATTGTCCCATTTCGACGATGAAGTGGATTTGTGGGTTAAAAAGCACAATTAATGACTTCCCTTTTTTTCGATTAAGTTTTCTCTTATTCTTCTTCTTCTTCTTCGGTGAATGGCCAGAACATATCAGCTTATTAGTGAATAACAAGGCTATTTTTGTTGCATATAATAGGAGATTGTAAATAGGCTATATTAGCAGCATTAACCTAGAAAAGCTGGCCCTCCGGCATTATTTTTTTCTCCCACCTGGAATCCCTGATTCCTACTTTAAAATTTTGTTTTAGATAAGGCAAATTTCCCCAAATAGCATTATATCCACAGATGTCTGCAAAATATGTGGATTTAATATATATCTGGGGAGTATTTGTTTTCTTTTCTAACTGTGCTTGTAGCATAGAATGATTGTGTGTGAAAAAACCTTTTAGCAGTGTTGACTGGCAGCTTCAGTCTGCAGGTATATATCTACAGGTGAAAATGGAGCCTGATGGTCATTCAAATTTGCTTAATTTCCATATCCTTGCTTTGTCATCCGTAACCCCATCCATCCATTATTCTCAGTTTGTGATTGGCCAGCTACTCCCATCTCTACATATCAAGTACACAGTGTTAAGAGGTGCGCAGGTCGTGTAATAGTTTGTCGATGTGATGGACCAATCAGTACTAAAGAGGACATCACAATCACCTGTCAGTGAAGCATTGATTAAAATGTTTGAGATATTTTCATTAAAGCAATGCCTTATTGTATAGAATCCCATATGCTCTTAACTGAACAATCATGCTTGTTGTCTTTGCTCTCTGTGCAATATTATTGACTATAATTTACCAGCAGAACCAGCAGCGAAAACCTATACGATGAGGGATGTTACAGTATATATACCTCAAAAATTCAATTGAAGAAGTCTCAAACTTTGCAGGCAAAACAACCATTAGGTATATCAATCTTCCAATTCTTATTGAAAGTTATTTAAACTTTACTCAAACAAGATTTATTAAAGTTTTATGGGCTTACAGGTATGTGAAAATACAGTGCTTCTGTTTTCAGTTGTATAATAAGTTGACCTGGGGGGTGGAAAAGGTTTTCTCGGTTCCTATATGAAGATCCAGTCCAGGAAGTGAAACAGTCTGGGTCCATATTTTATACTATTAATAGACGTGTGGCTGTTAGGATTTGTGCAATTCCTTCAAGGCTTGGGTTTTCCAAATGGACTCGCCACAGTGTGTCATAAAGATTGCCAAAGACAGTTTTTTAAGGCCAATTTCTATTAAGTGCAGGAAAAATTAAGCGTGCCATTGCACTTTTTAACTACAGGTGGAGTGTCATGCTGCTTCCTGGCAATCTAGTCCCCATTTAAGTCCCAATTCAAATCCCAAGGAAAGCCAGTTAAGCACCCTCTTTAGGAAATGGTCACATGTCCCAAAAAATACTTTCTCACTAAGTAAAATCCCATCTTAATTTTTAAACCTAGACTGATTATAAAAGATGGACGTAGCCACCAACTTAAGCATTTCTGCTGAAGGTGTGTGTCTGATGGAAAATCCAAAAATACCTTCACACCCTTTATAAATAAACATCCTGCTGTATTAAAGATAATTTCTAATTAACAATTGAAACTATGAACTCATAAAGAAAGTGTCACACATCAAGTGAGCAGTACAGTCATTTTCTCATAGACGTTTAAAAAATTAGAGATTTAAAGCTACATCCAACTTTTATATTTTAGTTCAGTTTATGGTATAAAGGCCAGAAATTACATTATGTTTTCATTAAAGGTCAAAAATGCTCCTCAGAATAACCTTTGTATTTCTACGGACTTGCAATTTCCATTCCCAAAATGTCAAGAAATAAGAAGTTGAAATCGTGTCTGTTTGTGACAACTCTCAGCAGACTGGACAAGTAAGATATCAGGACAATTGTTGTTTCTTTAGATATTTGAGTGGTCAGCTACTGTATATATAAACTTGAATACAATGTTTCTTGTGATTTGGACAATTTAAATGGAAAACTTCAAAGGAAAGCAATGTCTCATTCCATTCAGTTCTATGATTATGCTGAAGTACGCTCATGCATTGTTGCACGTTTTCCTTAAGTGTGCTTCATTTCTTGTCATAACAATACATTTAAAATTGATTTACGCTGTGGGGCATGAAAGGTTGGCCAAATGTATCTTAAGTTCAAGAAATGTATTTTACTTTAATGTGCCACTTTATTTTTTAATGTCAGATATGCATTTAATGATGTCAGTTCGAGGTTGTCTTTTTTCCAACTTTACTGTCTTTGTACATTTTTTTCTTCCTATATTAGAAAGTGCTTGCACAAATGAGGGCCATTTGAAGAAGGCGTGATTAATAGACTGCTTTATACAGATATGTGTTCATCCAACTCGCTTGACTAATCTCACAAACTTCTGCTCCTTCTTTTCACTTAATTAATAATGATGTCATCCCAAGAGCCTTTTCTCTATGTGCAATATTTCCTGTTCATGCAGTATAGCTCTATAGCCACTTACTCTTTTTAAAAAGTTGTGAAGTTCATTGGCTGCCATACAGGCTTTGTTGTCCTTTTTATTTAGGATTGTATTGTCTTTCATAGTCAAAGAGGAGTTTTTTATAATACAGATAAATGTGGTATGAATGATAACACATCTATGTAACTGCACAAATAACCGGAGACTAACTTAAAGGCTTCAACAAACAAATTATGACTGTTCTTGTGCATTTTTCTGTTTGTTTACAAATTATTAAAGCAAACCATGTGTGTTGTATATATCAGTTTGATATCTTGTGCTTAAATAATTCCAAGGTAACAGAACTCTGAAATTCTGTGTGACCAGGTTACCTGTAGAGTGAACTCGGGGAGGACTTAGATATTATGCAGATGCAGAAGCACCAAAAACTGCAGTTCCTCAAATGGCCACAGGAGTTTCCCTCCAAAAGCAAGTAAAAAACAAATTAAGGTCTCTGTCACATAGGCCTGGTCACTAACCTTACTGCTTACTGCTGGGAAAAATGTGAATTCGGGCCAGTTCGTAAGTGTTTGCAGGAGGTTGCTTGCTGTTGCGAGGTGAAAGAAATATATGATGCTGTAACAAAAACCTCCTTGAGATTGCTTTTGTTGCTAACAGATTGCTTTGACAGTCAGTACTTCGTATGCAACTCTCGCCATCTACTCACTAAGAGGTTGCAAAACCGTGAAGCTTGCAATGCAAACCTTTGGAAACATGATGGTTTCAGCAGTGAGACACAATTGTTGTTTTTATTTGTGGTGCGAGTCACAGCTTTTCACATTTCACTACCCTGGTTTGATAGACTTTTTGCAGAAAAGTGGGCGATCTACTGAAACACTCTCGGATGCACTATCCTAGCCTAGCTAAATAAATGTCACCTGAAAACTTTTTCAGGCACCTATGTCTCCAAAAACTATGATCAAAATGGTCAAACACTTCAAAATCCAGTCCACATACCAATATGTGATGAGTGTCACAATGGATGTCTCTAACTTTTATATAGAGTCTAATAGCTGGGCCAAGGGTTGTGCTCAGGAAATGACTGTGTTTTGGGTTAAAATGCACTCCTTCACTAATTAATCCTTCACAGGTGGCATGCTTGTGCAATGGTCAAAGCTGCAGCCTCACAGCAAGAAGTTTTCTGGTTTGAACCCTGGTGGGTTCACTTTGGTGCACTTTCCAATGGATGCTCTAGCTTCCTAACACAGTCCAGTGCATGTCAGGTTAGCTGTTGATTCTAAATTCGCCATAAATATGATCTAGATAAAGTGTGCAGAGTAAAATTCTGCATTCAAAAATGAGTCCAAAGGGTTCTCTTACAATAATCTACAATGAAAGAAGACTCTATGCAGTCCTGGAAGTGTTTCCATAGGAATTCTGGGGGTAAATAACTGTTATATGCACTTAATAAAATGCATTTGATCATCAAGAAGTGTGACCACCTCTATAAAAGTAGAGGTTTTTGCAATTTACTGATGTGGAGCATTTAGGTGCTGACCATGCAATGCTCAGTGAAATTACAAAAACCCAAGAGCTACATCTCAGACTCTACAGGCCTCAGTTTGTCAAATTAAATGTCAAAGTGCGTTACAGCATAATTAGAAAAAATACTGAGTATGTTTTTCTCTTTTATTCACTTCAGTTCAATTCCTTTCATTTGATTTATAGTACGCAGTTATTCACAATAACAGTAACCTCAAGGTACCTTCTTGAGTTGACTGTGAACTCCTTGGTGAATTCCTAGAATCAAATGTGAGGCCATCTGTCAGACTGATAAAACTTGGCCTAAAAATTGGATCATGCAACAGGATGATGATCCCAAGCACATTGGTGAATCTACAGTAGAATGGTCCAGTCAGAGTCCAGACCTCACCCTGACGGAAATACTGAGGCTTGGTCTCAAGAGAGCTGTGCATAGATGAATGCCTGCAAAATCCCATAACTGAAGCAATTAGTGAAGAAGAGTGGGTCAAAATTCCTACAAAACAATGTGAGAGGCTGATAAAGTCATACTTCAAGGTTTTTGCCGCTAAAGGTGGTTCTATGAGCTTAATTTCTCACGGGACTAAATAAAAGATGAGTTAGGCATAAGAACCATCTCAGCATTGCTATAACCAGGTGTGTCCTGGCACACCAACAAACACCTTGTGCATGTCTCCAAGACAAAAAAACAGATTTGGATACACTGAGAATTACAATGAGGCTGGTTTCGCCTTATAATAATTTCAAGGACCACACAAAAATATCTGTACCCCAACCTGCCTTTGCATTCCCGGTCACTGACACCATCAACAAAAAGCACTGAGCCTCATTACTTTTATGACACATGTATTAATACCTTTTGCTCCCATCATGTCCTGGTCCATCTGAAACCCTCTTGAAATTCATAGCGGAGTGAGCAGGCCATGCATTTTGTACAATACCAGAACAAAACCTAATGGTCACAATAGTGCACACAAATGGGCAGATGGCAAATAGCAGTGGTTTCCACTTTCTTCAACACCCATCCATTTGCATTTAGATGGAAAAACGAACAAGGTTATTTGGACAACTGTGGCCCAAATGGAGGAGCAATGGTCAAATGTTTGGCCATTAAGCAATTGAATCTGTTCCCTCTGTGTCCTTTATCAGGTTAATTAATTCAGATAGCTGCTTGAATGATCCCGACCATCATCAACAGTACTGGTGTTCAAACAGGTGATGTGGTGTATATTGTAATGTGGTCACTCTTACTATCAGTAAACCAACAGTCAGAAGGATATGTCTCTGTGCTCTTGAGTCCTTGTGCTAATCCCAACAATGTAAATTAACCAAGTATGCTCATGAGTCATTCCTTAGTTGTTGTTGTTGTTGTTGGTATTTTTCTGAAGAAAAAAACAAAACAAACAAAAAAACATGCAGACCTCTGAAAAGAAACGAGAACTTCAGGATTTTATCTATGCTGAAATTCAGGATCCGAGTTGTCTGGAAGGACAAAGGATTTCAAGCGGCTGAATCTAACCTCATGTATCACCACTGTGATCCAATCAGAAGCCACAGCAGCGTGAGGGCCAAACGCTGCTCTGATTGATTGATGTGCCAAACAAAGAATGGACAGAAGGCAAGCAAGCAAGAACCAAAGAAAAAAACCATAGCCTTATCCTCATCATCCACTTTAGATAACTTTTGAATTTTTTATAGCACTCTTTGGTGTTTACTCTTTCAGTGTGTCTCCTCCATTTGATTGTACGAGTCTCTCTCAATCTATGTGTTCTTGTCTTTTAGTTCCTTTACTTTTCTTCCCCCTTTTCCTACTTGATGAGTTTTTCCAATATTGCAGATTCACAGTTAGCACTCCATTTTATTCAGGGCCCATTTTAATAAGATCTTCATAAAATACTTTTAGTTTATATTCTCAACTTTCTTTGATTTATGCTAAAAATGTTTTTATTTAATTTTTCTCAAATGTTCAGTTTTCTCTGACTTTAACTTAGTCTGTCCATCACTGTGTCAAAACACTAAAACTCTCAAACTCATCAGAATTAAATTTCATCTCCTCCGTCTATCATCTCATATTTGCATCCAACACTCTTACATTTCAATCATCCTACACTGTAAACTGTAATCATACTTTTATATAAACTCCAACTGTGCAACACATACCCATAGCTGACAGATGAGTGAATGCATTAGATTGTTAAGTAGAATATTTACCAAACCATAAAGAGGAAATACTCAAATTTTAAATGCGGCTGACCAGCCACAGGGGTGGAAATAGAAGCCATTATCTGTGCTGCTATTATACCAATAGGATCCAACCTGAGCAGAAATTGGACAATTCCTGTAATCTATGGTTCACTACGAGAGTTCTCACCTCCTGGGAGAAATGAATGGATAGGGGCGCCATGTAAATGCAGAGAGTTAATAGAGTAGGGTGCTTAAGGAGCCTGTGTAAACACTGTGGCATTCACTGGTGACCATAGCACCATGGGAGTTTGAAGATGAATGCAGCTAACAGGCTGCGGCTGTTCCCACTGCAAAGCACACACACATACGACTTTCTCGTAGGCGGCTGCTATCGATCCCTCCGACATACTGCTTCGCTGTTGCATAAATGAGAGCAG
>VUQG01028900.1:4836-21324 GCA_015106755.1 Etia nguti | reverse complement strand
ACTGCCAACCTCTGTATATTTTATTTTATTGTTTATTCTATTGTATTTAAGTTTTAAAATATATATATATATATATACACACACACACACACACACACACACACACACACACACACACACACACACACACACACATATACATATTTAGTATACACATTCAGCAATGCACATACACTTTTATATTGTACATATATCTATTCATATAATTCTCAGATTCCCATTCTTATATTTTGCTTTGTTCCTGTTCCTTGTATTTTGCACACCTCTGTTGCTTGTGAAGCTTGCACACAAGAATTTCACTCGCATGTGCTGTATCAGTGTACCTGCACATGTGATGTGACAATAAAAGTGATTTGATTTGATTTGATTTGATTTGATTTGTCTATATCATATATACAAAAAGTAATTTCTTGTGCAGGTGCATGAAGTAGCACACCTGGTGTAACTCTTGTTTTCTGTATTTCTCAAAGGATTGGCACCATGTCCCAGCCAAGAGCCCCAGATCCCCACCACTGTGGAGGAGAGAATTCTAGTCATGTTGTTGATCATCTGTATCTGTGTGATCGGCACACTGTTAATCATGATCTTCATCCTGCTGATCATGCAGAAGGTGAGTTCAGTTCTCTCTACTTATGGCTAACTTATCTATGGTGTGCAGCAGTGGTTACCTTTACTGTCTGCAGATATTGTGATATAACTGCTCTAAACTTTCTTGCACTGACATGCTGATTAGATCTAAACCACTAAATGATCTGTTTCCATTTTGAAGTGTTGCTATGGTAGGGCTGCTGCTTCTTGGAAACTAATCTTCTGTGCTCACACTTTCACTGTTGGCAATCATCTTCAAATGCTTTAGCTTTTTACACGGTCACTGTGGAAAACTTCTGTTACTGTTACAATTTGTGCAAAACTTTGGTACCGTATATATATATATATATATATACACAATCTTTACAGTGTTGTTTTACTATTGACAGGTGAAACAAGGGAATAGCTGCAGGCGATTATCCAGCAGTTCCCCGGAAGAATCAAATGATTATGTGTATGAAGTTATGACCAAGAATAACTTCTACCCTGTGGCAGCTTCAGAACAATGAACTCAAAGCCCCTATAGGTTTGCTTAGCAATACCATCCAACTTTGGGTTCCTGATGTTTTTTATCTCTTTATTCAAAATTCAACCAAGCAATTCAATACATTAGTAAAAATGTCAAACATTAGCAAGTTTAAGGGTACAGTCAGTAATTTTTGAAGTTCTTTAATTGAAAAAAGTATATGGTGTGTAATTAAATCTGTCAACAAACTGATGGATTCTCATTAAATAATATTTAATCTATTAAAAATACATGGGACCGTATTTGAATATAGTGGCCGGGAAGGACATTCCAACTAATACTGTTTTTTGTGTTTGACTGGCCTCATACATCGTACACCAAAGATGGAGGCAAAGAGAAGTCCTAGGTGTTAGTGTGCCATGATATTTAAATTTGTGCCTGCACCTTTAGGCTCAAGATATGAAAAAACAGTGAAGGAAAGAGACAATGCCACGAGCATCTAAATAAAATGTCAGGACTGTAACATATGGAAACATGCATAAACATGTATATTTATTGTCAATATTGTCACAATTACTTATTATAAGCAGATCTGACAGGCCGCCATCCCGTCTCCAGAGAGCTGACAAGAGCAAGCTAAGCAACAACAGCTGGTTATAAGCCAACATTATGCTAGCTAATGTTACACTCCAGTGTCCTAAAAATTACACTTTCCCTGTTAAACAGTTTGATTACATTCTAAAATCAAATTAGATTTTATTCACTAAGAGACAGAGCCCAGCAATGTTATGTTCACTACAAAGAAAGTTTTACAAATATTGGCTAGCAGTAGATAACAGAGGCTAACAGTATTGCTTATGGACAGTTCGGGACATCCTCAAGAACTCATCTTAGTATTGCGCTTTTGTTTTACAGCCTCTTCTATAGTAAATACAAGGGGATGCTTCTCACTTTGCATTGACAGCTGAGGTAAACAGTGGCCTGACAGGTTGCCACAGACAGGGAAAAAAGTTGTAGAAACACATAAGCCTTAGTCTTGGCTGACTACAACTTGTTTGTCCTATAGCAGCCACTGTAGCTAATATTATGCATTTGAATTGGAAAGGGTAAGAAAAGAAAATTCACTTGACTTATATCTGTAATCTATTGACATGTAGTCGTGGAAAATGTCAAACACTGTACCTTTAAGAGCTACATCACTACTGTAATTGAAATGACATACAATACATAGATATTCCTGGAAATTACAGAATTTCCTTGGAGAGGACTCATCCTTTTTTAAGTGTATGTAAAGTGTAAATTTTTTTTTATCCTAAAGTGGTCTAATTATTTGTAATATGAATGCACTGCCAGCTCGTTCATATGGGAACGTTGTGAGACATACATGTGAGCACAAATCACCTAAGAACATAGGGATGGGTGGGTGCACATGGGTGAATTGTTCATATGTCCACAGACAGATCTCACCCTTTATTATTAACGATCAGATAGAATTCATATATAAATAACTTTTATTTAGGCATTTTGAAAAACTAAAAATTTGGTTACTAGAAAGGTAATAAAAAGTTTTTATTATGTTGTGATTTTTTTTTTTTATTTTCTAAGCAATGATCTGTATGAATAAGTGTACTATAATAAAATGTATAAACATGCAAACTATGGAACAATCAGACTACTAAGATCAGACTGTTCACATCTTTAGTTTCTGTCACATCTCTTCTACATGTTTGATATGTCTCTGATTATTTTAACAGTTTGGTCTTGTGATCTCTAGTTGTTATCATTTGTTTATTTCTATTTTTCTTTTTTATTTGATTTTTTTTCTTTAAAGCTGTAAAAATTATGGAAAAAAATAAAGCATTTTTGAGATCCCAACCAACTGACCTATTTGTCAAACTTTCCTTTTCACATGGTACTAAACCAAATTTCCAGTAAAAGACAGGAAGTTTATGCCAGACCACAGGTATTGCAAAAACACAGTCTCACTGAAACATGAATAATAACTAGACTATGCAGTTCACTCTGCAATTGCAAGAGATTTTTTTTTTTATTCTTCTCTGGCAGTCGTCTGACCACCAAGCCAGATAGGGGCATTTGAGTGAGTGCAGTGCCATTTAGCTACCCAGCTGACTCTCATTAATTCATCCATCTTTATTTGTCATTGTAGAAAGATATCTTAACATTTTGGCAACAGATAAAAGTAGCTTTTTAAAAATACACAAAAATAGTAATAATGAAAAGAACTATAAAAATTGCAGTAAAAACATATACAAAAAACAGGAATGTACCGTATTAAACTCCTGTGTTGATTGTTATGGCAGCAAAAGGAAGACATCATTATTTTGGTTTTTCCATCGGTGCAAAGATTGCAATATTGTGCATTTGTCCCAACAGTTATTTGCATGTGTGTTTGTAACAGGGGGTGGAGGGGACTATTGGATACCACACCACTGGGGAAGAAACTGCCCTTTAGTTTGTTTTTGGTTTGTTATCTCTTCCCTGATCACAACAGGTATAAACAGGTGGTGACCTGGTTGTGTTAAGTACCTGCTTATAGCAGCTACTTTTTAGCTGCTATTATGGCCAACTTCAACCTCCTCTTGTAGAACTGTCTCTCTTGTGCTTTCCTTACCAGGCGTGATATATTCAGTAACCATTTGAGATTCTTAGTAATGTGAACAACCAGATAGTCAACGAAATCTCCGCCTCTTCATTGCTTATGTAAAGTGGTGCGTACAGATCTTCTGACGTCCACAATGATTTCCTTGGTGGCATTCAGCACCAGCACCTCCTCATCACTGGTGATCATTTTAAAGATAAAATAAAAGTAAACAATCTTTTGCTAACATCTTGGTGCCAAATACCACATCACACCTTCAGAGGTCTACTGGAGGACCAACACAATATTAGGTGGCCATCATTTTATGCCTGATTGGTGTATTAAGCAGCAGAGGACAGAACCAAAGTAGAATTTCACTTTAGTATCAACTCCTCTGTTGCCAGCATTGTGGCTGACTAAATCTTCCTGAAATTAACGAACACTGCTGGTCTCAAGAAATCCTACTTTGTTCAAATATTGTCCCCATTCTACGAACAGATTACAAACATTCAGAATGGCTGATGAGTGATTTTTCTAGTACAGCCCTCAGTCCTAGTGGCAGTTGGTGATCAAAGCTTTGAGGACCCCTGGTATAAGCTTTACAGTTTCATGTGTCTATAATGACAACTGCACACCATTCACAGCCCCAAGACATTAACACCCTAAAGCTCATGACTGATATACTATAAAAATCTAAATAAAACATACTAAAATTTGAATAATTTGAGCCCCAGTGTACTAACCTTATACTGTCAGGTCTGTTGTGCCATAATAGTGTCATGATAGCATGTGCAAACCACAGGAAGACAAGGGAGGGAGGTTTATCTTGTTCATCTTGTATGACCTATAATATTCTTATGTTTCCTATTGTTGTGATGCTTGCTATTGGCCTACTTTGTGAAAACTCCAGTACTTTGTGTTCTGATTTTTGCTACAAGGTGCCTTTCTAGTTTCGGATTGGTTTTGCCTGTGTGACTTTCAGTCATGTCAGCATGTGTTATGAGTGTAACTCAACAACTTTACGTGGAAAACTGGTCAGCAATGTAGAAATTCTAATGGCAGAATCATAACTGTGACTAATAAACGTCTCGATCTATTTGAACGCATTGAATTAGAATTTCTTGTCTCAAGCAGAGTGAAAGCCAGTTAAACAACTGCTACCAAGACATTTACACAGATCTATATTTTCAACTATATTTGAACATGCCAACAAATATCAAAAGAAGAGCAAACTGTTAATACCAATAACAATAAAAATAATAATCAAAGGTTCTGGATGCCAACAGTATTTCAATGGATAATTTATGCTATTTCAATAGACTGTCATGGTCCTGGGTCATTTTGACCCAGTGTTCTTATTTTTCTTGTATTTTTGTATTTTGTTAGTTCATTATTTATTCTATGGTCCCTAGGTTGTTCAGTTTAGTTTATTGGGTTCCCACTTGTGTCTCTGCCCTCTGTGTCTCCCTTTGTGTCTGTGTCTATATTGTGGTGTGAGTTCATGTGCCGTGTTTCCCTTCGTGTTTTCTTCTGTTATGTTTTCCATGTTCCCCAGCACGTCATGTCTGCGCTCTCTCTCATGTTCCCTCGCTCCCTTGACTGCCTCTCCTCCACTCCCACATCGTGTTTCCTGGTTTACTTTGAAGGTCCATGTCTTATGCCAGTGCTTGTAGCTTGGTGTCTTGTCATACTCGTTTGGTTCAGCTGTGTCTTCCTCCTGTGTGTAGTTCCCTCGTTTCCCACTGTGTATTTATATTGTGTGCTTTCTCGTGCTCGTTACTGGTCCGTCTGTGTTCCTCTATGCTGTGTTACCTCCCTGAGTTTCTCCCTCCGTATCTCCCTGTGGATTCAGGTTTCAGTTTTGTTTTATTAGTTGTCCCAGTTTAGGTTTTCTAGGTTTTGTCTCTCGCCTCCCTCGCCTTTGTTTGTATGTCACTCCCCATAATAAACCTCACTCACATTAGCAGTGCCTGCGTTTTGGGTCCTTATCTCACCTCCACAGGGCCTGCCACCGCAGCCATGACATAGACAGCATAAATCAGCATTCTTGTGCTATTTATCCTACTGGATTTTACCCCTTTTTCATCTAATATCATGCAACTTCACAACATCCTGTGCTGACTTATTTCATCCACTTATTCTTTTAATTTAATTTTGTGCTGAGCACTTTAATAACCGCTTTCCTTTTACATTGTTTTATCATTCAACCATGCGTGTCCTACACTTCACTAACCATTCTCGTGTTGTGTGTTTAGCATAACTCTGCATTTTCTACATTTTCCAGATCTATATTGACTTTCACAGTGTTTACATCTAAACTTGGTGTCATTTGGCTGTCCAGTGTAATGCTTCATTCACTCTTGTTGAACTGTTCCCTTTGAATATCTTTGCATGCTTTTCAGCCAACTCATTAGTAGAGTGATATATCCTTTCCTTAGACAGACTAACTCTTACATAGTGCTTTTCTACTCTACTTGAGCACTCTACCTCCTGAGCTACAGCCATCCCAAAGGCAGTCCTGTGTGGCATGGAATCCATCCTAACACGTGCCTTCTAGCACCCCACACATAACATCACACCATCGAGCTTTACAAACCAAAGGTAAAAATCACTCTTATTTCACAGGATCTCACATACCATCACCCCACATTAACCCAAACAGGAAACACTGCTCATAGTCTTTCCTGTCTGTGTGTAAATATAGTGCCTGGCAAACAAAGTCAGTATTTACTGCCACAGTTGCAGCGACAATGGCACTATGTTGGGCCGTATTATTGATTTGTTGTTATTCTAATTCAGGTATGTCCATTTACTTTGCTTTTATTTTTGTTTTATGATTCTTTTTAAGTTTGCTTGGAATAATGATTCTTGTACTTTTTATTATATACCTGCATAGAAACACTGTGGTTCAAGTTACTGTCACATTATCCTTTGCATGTCTAGAAATGATATCCAGAAAAGGTGATACTTGTCTCTGAGATTTTTCTAATCAGTCATTTGATTTCTTTCAGCTAGATTTTACTGACTTTTGTTTTAAATATCATCTTTCCTGTTGTTTTATTTCTTCCACTTTGTAAAAGGATTTCAAAACAGAACATCACAGGTGAAATACTGTAGTCATCCAGTATATGTACGTGTGTGTCCACAGTATATCACACATACAGAGAGAATATCAACCTTCTTATTATTTTTTCCTGATCTTTCCTTCATGTTTATGGAGAATTCTGTATCATATCTCCAATTTATTGGTACAAAAAATCTGTTAATAACACTCCAAAAATGATATTAATAAATGTTGTTTCTTGGATTATGGTAAGTTTACATGAAGACAGCACATTTGGTGTAACCAATGTTTTTCTGTTTTCACAAAGTACTGGCACGACATCCCAGTCAAGAGCCCCAGACCACTGTGGAGAAGAGCTTTTTATGTGTACTGTTAAACATCAGTACCTGTTTCCTCAGCATGTTGTTGATCATGATCTTCATCCTACTGATCATACAGAAGGTGAGTTTAATTACTTCTAAAAATAAAATCTAACTCTGCAAGCTGTGATGTGCATCAGCGATTACCTTTGCCTGTGTGGCGATACTATACATGTAGACATTGATCAGTTTCACCACACATCTCTTTGTTACATAAACCAAGATTAATGATAATTCAACAATCTTTCTCTTCTTTAACATTGAACTTTATTTAGTGTGTGTATCTACAGTTATCTTCAAATCTTGTAGCTTTTTACCAAGTAACAGTGAAAAGCTTCTTTTATTATTAATACTTTTGCAAAATACAGAGTTTTGTAACTTTACTGGATGCACTTTAAAAAAATTTTAACAAAGTCTGGCCCTATACATATAGACCATCTCTACAGTGTTGTTTTACTACTGACAGGTGAAACAAAGGAGTAGCTGCAGAAGAGCCAGTAGTTGCCAGCAAGATTCAAATGTTTATGTGTATGAAGTTGAAACCAAGAAGGTCTTCAACCCTCCGTCAGCTTCAGAGCAGTGATCTCAAAGTCCTTTTCTGTTTGCTTAGCAATATTATCCAATTTTTTGGCTTCTTGTTCAATACCTGAGGCAAAATACAAAACAAGAATATGTGTAAGAGCTAAACACTGGGTAATTAAATCCATTGATAGCCTCAAAACATTTTTGCTAGTGATGGTTAGCAGTATTTGCCCTTTAATATTTTATTCTATGGTATTTGTCTTTATATGAAAGGTGATACACTCTGATCCCACACACTATATAAATACTGAGCTGGTAGAATTCATATAATGTTTTCAACTTTTTAACAACAAGCAACGATCATGGATAACAGACAACATTACAAAGAGACTAAGACCTAAGATTTTTTTTTTGTGTGTCTGTCATTTACTGGAAAACAGGCACAAGTATAATTTTTTTTAATTTTCAAAGTTTGAAAAAGATATATACATATTCATATAGAGTTATTTCGATATTTGGAAAAAAGATAAACAAAAAGACAAGCACAACGAAAGTGTAATAATAAGTGATTAGGCTGTTTTATTAGAAATGCAATGAAAAGCTGTTTTTTATCATGTTTGTCATTGTTGTTTTAATATTGTGTCATTTTATTGTTTTTGCATGT
Source organism: Etia nguti (assembly GCA_015106755.1). Classification (NCBI taxonomy): domain Eukaryota; kingdom Metazoa; phylum Chordata; class Actinopteri; order Cichliformes; family Cichlidae; genus Etia; species Etia nguti. The sequence goes on along the minus strand of VUQG01028900.1, from coordinate 13,062 downwards.
CTAAAGCGATCAATGTAATAAATTCAGTCGAACGAGATGTTTAATGTGTAATTCTCTTTTTTGCAATCCCCATACTTATCATTTCACCAGTGGATCTCATTGTGTTGTTGTTTCTGTGCAACAAAACAGGTTTTTATATATATATCTATACACACACCCAGCTCGCCCCTGCGGGCGGTTTATCCTTCAAGCTCGGGTCCCCTACCAGAGACCTGGGAGCTTGAGGGTCCTACGCAGTATCTTGGCTGTTCCCAGGACTGCGCTCTTCTGGACAGAGATCTCCGATGTTGTTCCTGGGATCTGCTGGAGCCACTCGCCTAGCTTGGGGGTCACCGCACCTAGTGCTCCGATTACCACTGGGACCACCGTTACCTTCACCCTCTACATCCTCCACATCCTCTCGAGCTCTTCTCTGAGCCCTTGGTATTTCTCCAGCTTCTCGTGTGGAGAAGCTGATGTTGCTGTCATTTGGAACCGCTACGTCTATCACTACGGCCGTCTTCTTCTGCTTGTCTACCACCACCATTTTGTCCGTCTGTATCTGGAAGTCCCACAGGATCTTAGCTCGGTCATTCTCCACCACCCTTGAGGGCGTCTCCCATTTTGACCTCGGAACTTCCAGGCATTCACTGAGCACTCGGTCCTCATCCTATTCATGTAACCCCTTCCGCCAGGGTTACTTGCATAGTAGCAAGTAACCCTGGCAAGTATATATATATATATATATATATATATATATATATATATATATATATATATATGTGTGTGTGTGTGTGTGTGTGTGTGTGTGTGTGTGTGTGTGTGTGTGTGTGTGTGTACACACAGTAAAGAGTGGTGCACAGTAACTCACCTGCATGTATAACAAAGGATAAAGTGGGATAGTTAACTCTCGCGGAGAAACAGTGCAAGTTCTGTCTGAAGAGATCATCAAAATTAGCAAGCAACACTTGCGAACATCAAACAAAAGCAGAACAGACATTATCCACAACAGTTAATATTAAACCAAAAATAGTCAGCTCAACTTCTATATCTGTTACTGTTTAGTAACATACTTTTTGTCTAGAGGTTCACAAAAGCATTACCTCTACACAAATCCTTTGTGGGATTTTAATCCTGGACGGGGGATAAGGATTCCCCACAATCCTTATCCATCCCTCAGTGCAGGGTGACATTTCACACTAGGTGGTGCCATTGTCCCGTTTAGCAGTTTTTAACTTCAACCTTTTTAACTATGTTACACAAGCTTTCTTTACTTTCTTTAGATAGTGTTGAAGAAGTTATTCTGGCTTCTTTAAGGACATTCATAGCTTTTTGTTCCCTTCTTGCTAAGATGCTTCAAGAATGTTTAGGTCCAGGCTCTGGGGAGGTTAATCCATGATTGATAGTGTTCGCTGATAGTGACAGTGTGTGTTTGTTCAGCCACATAAGTTTTTACTGCATTGACAGTGTGTTTGGGATCTTTGTCAAGCTGAAAAATGAGGGTGATGTGACTCAGATGGTATTACATGGTGGATAAAAATATGATAGTACTTTTCTACCTTAAGTTAATCAATTATGACAAGATCCCTAACAACACTGACTGAAATGCAGCCAAATCACTGATCTCCTGCATACATATTAATGATGATTTTATTTTTTTTCCTATTCCTAGTTCCAAGAACTAGGAATCTCATCTCGCTCACAAATTGCCAACATAAAGCACCATTCTCTGAACAGATAGCAAACATAACAAAAGTGTCCGATATGTAAGTTTTCTAGTGCAGCCCTCAGTCTTATAGTGCATCAAAGCTTTGAGAACCCCTGAAACTTTAAAACTTCATGTCTTTAAAGGCAATTGCGCACCTTCCGCATCTGCTAAGCATTCACACGCTGCAGCTGATGACTCATATAAAAACTTAACCACAGCACGCTTGAGTCATTTAAGCCCTGACATACATACTTTTAACTGTCAGATCTGTTTGTACCATGATAGTGTCATTGTAGCATGCAGCAGTGGATGTGCAAAGCACAGGCAGAAACCCATTTTGTTTATCTTATTCATCTTTCAGTACCTATAATGTTCTAATATTTCCTATTGTAGTGCTACTTCCTATTATTATGATATACACTGTGTAAAATTGATTAGGAATGTAGAAATTCTAATAGAAGAATTATAACTATGACTAACAAAGGCCTCAGTCTACTTGAACTCACTAAATTTTGACTTTCTTTTCTTTTTCTTTTTTTGGTCTCCAGCACAGGAAAAGCCAGTGAAGCAGCTACTGTCACTTTTTAACCACAAGAAGGCAGCATTCTGCAATACACTTCATGCTTCAGTGTTCAATTTATATACTGAATCAGAATTAGAATATTTTATTGTCATCATGTCTAAAGCACAATGAAGTTATATGCTGTCCCATTCAGTGCAAAAAAGGAAACATTCACTAAAAAAGAAACATTCACTAAAAATAAGCAGTTCCTTATAAATAAATACAGTAAAGGACCACAGTGTAAAAAATTCAGAGGTACTGAACTCCATGCTTCATGCATTCTATGTGGATAACTGCTTACACTGTCTACAGTCTCAGGCTCAAGCAAAATATCTGAGAGACAAGATGAGAGCCCTCCTTGCCAGTGGAGGCTTTGAGATAAGGCAGTGGTCTGGTAACCCACCTGTGGACTGATTCCACCACTGTTCTTCACTGAATCCAGTCTGAATCCCAGCAATAATAAGTGTTTTTTGGGAACATGAATAGCAGAGATTGTTGGATCTGATAGGTGGAGATATGTTCCCTCTGAAAAGTACCCTGCTGATGATATCGCCCATGGGAAATCCTTGAAAGATTTAGCTAAGCCAAACTGCTATGCGTGTGGCAAAGCATTCCTCCATCAGCCTCCAGCTAACTGGCCTACGCACCCCACAGTGAGCTCTATAGAAACAGAAGTGGCCATATCTCCACGAGCAGCCCACTGACACTGGATCTGACCCACTCCAAATCATGGGCTGAGCTAGTACATGCTACATATCACATCCTCTTTGTGCTGGCTGCTCCACCCTTGACTACCTCCAGCCGTAGGGAGGCAGAAATTGCCCTCCTGAAGAGATCAGTTTTCCGGCAGAGGTGACTGCACTACAGTCAGGTAAAACCGTCAGCCCTAGCAGTCGCTTGCTGTTTCTTTCACCGAAGTTTGACCATACTGTAGGGTTGATCAATTTTGGAGGTTGGCTACGAAGGGCCGAAAAGCTGAAAGAAGATTTGACGCATCAATAAACCACCTTACTGGGCTACTGAAGTTGACTGTTTTGGCCCATACACCATAAAAATAGGTCAAAGGCATGAGAAAAGGTGGGGCATTATATTTAAATGTCTAACCACCAGGTGTGTACATCTAGACCTCTTGTACAGCATGGTAATGGATTCATTCTTGCTTGCTCTTTGACGCTTTGTGGCAAGGAGAGGAAACCCCTTTGAAATAATCTGTGACTGTGGGAATAACTAAAGAAAAGAGAGAACTAAAAAAAAGATTTTGCTGCAATGGAACCAGTTTTGAACAGAGCATCGACTTCAAATTCAATCCACTACTTGCGCCACATTTCGGTGGTACATGGAAGAGAGAAATTAAATCTCTGAAAGCTTCCCTGCGAGTGGTCCTGAAAAACCAAACTGTCCCCAGATGTTCTGGTGACTATGCTTGTAAGAAGTGGAGGGTATAGTTAGTTCAAAACCCCTTGGTTATGCAGCATCTGAAATTGTGGACCCTGAACCCATTACTCCCAACCTTCTGCTAATGGAATGGAGGGATGCATCCTTACCACAAGCAGTATACACATCTGTACCCCAGATTTTACAGCCCCCTATCTCCTCTTACAGGGTCACCTAAAGACATGATTAACAAAAGGCTTCAAAACCTGTGGAATTCCCCCACATGGGGTGTCACCTGCTTTCTCAGAGGCCTAGCTGTGTGTGCAATAAAGTTAAAGCTGATTGCTCTTCCACATGTGTACCCTTTAAATGACCCAAAAGTGATATTACTAAAACATGTAACCAATATATAAAAGAAAAGACATTTCCATTACACAAACCATACAGGAAACCGTACTCAGTGTCTTTCCTGTCTCTGTGTATATATACTCTGTGGTTTAAAAAAACAGTCAGTATATGTTGTCACTGCTGCAGGTATGATAACACTCAGGTAGTATGTCCATTTACTTTTCTTACATGTACTTTTTTTTTAATGTAGTGTACCTGTAATCCTCACAAGACAAGCCAACATGGATTTTTTTTAAAGAGTGCCTTTTTTGTTTGATTTCCTTGTTTACATGATGGCTGAGTGGTTTAAATTAATGTGATTTTAATGTTTGACATGTGTCTCACATAGTACTTCCAAAACCTGATATTTAATCAGTGACATCTTTCTGTTGGACAGATGTCTATGTTGTTATATTTTTACACCCTCTGATCAAACAGTCTTTCTCTTTTATGACAGACAAACTCATTTCGCACATTTCATGGTTTCAAGGTGTGAAAATGTCTAGAGGTGCATTCACACCAACATCAAAGCAAAGTTTTACATTATGTTACATGCATGAATAAAAGCATGTGTATTTGCTCCAGATAACCAAGCGAATCAACTAAATTTCAGCAATAGCTGCGTGAAGTTACAGAAACATATTTTCAGAGCTTGCCATGAAACCTATGATTTAACTCACATTTGCCAAAGCCATCAACTTTTTTTCCCTTAAAGCAAAGTGGAAACATGCAAGCTTTCTTATTTTTATAGGCTTTGTAAATGTGGAATGCAAGGCTGAAAATGTGTGACACCATGTTTAAGTTGCTCACTGTCATTGTTCACGTGTCATTGAGCCAGTGTTTTTGAGGTTTGTGGGTTTATGATTTATTTGGGGGTTTATAAAGTGATTTACATTGTAGTTCTATATAATTTCATCCTTTGAATAGAGTATTATTTCCCAGTTCTTCTGAATTTTGCTATCTATATTTCTAGTTCTCAGTTCCTTGGTGTTTGGTTGCTAGGGATCCTGCAGGTCTGATTCGCCCTGTCAAAGTTTTTGGATTTGGATTTCATGAGACATTCTAGCAATAAAGCTGCCTTTGAGTTTAGTTCTGCTTCCGAGTCCTGCATTTGGGTTCTCACTCTCCCTACCACACAGCTATACATGACACTCTCATGCTTTCTTATGCAATTGCATTTGTTAGACCTTTACTAATCTTCAAAAGATTTAATTAACTAGGTTTTATAAATGTGGAATGCAAGGCTGAAAACGTGGGATTCCACGGCCAACAGTCAATGTTAGAGTGTATCATCCGAACAACAAAAGACATACATGATCCAATTATCTGTGTGGTCAATTGGAAAAAACTGACCTCTCCAAAAGACGAAGATGGTCTGCCCTTAGTGGTTGTTGACAAAGGGAAATTAGAGAAAAAACCAGGCTACAGGCTACTGGGACGGGAAAAACATGAATGTATCTCTGCTCATCAAAAAAAAAAGCAGTAGCAGACGAAGGATTTTACAACTGCATGGTGATCACAGACAGTGGTGATGACAAAGTGGTCACCACCCTCAAAGTTCAAGGTAAAACTGAAACATTTTACAAGATTTTAGCACGGACTATTTATCTTTTTGAATAATAATCTGAATAATGAAAATAATTTATACAAGAAATTTGGTTTTTTTTAACAACTTCAGATAAAATGAAGTTTGGATTGGTGACAACTTCTTATTACATGCCAACTACTATGGTTATCACCAGGTCCGGGTTTGGACATGAAATTCAGTCCTGGTATTTTTGGTCCAGGCGGCACACCATGATTGGTCCAGTTCAATATGTGCACATATTTGTTCAATTCCTCAAGCGTACATATCAAAAGAATATATAGATTAAAATGAATGAATGAGCTGCTGTCAGTGCTAGCAGGGCCATTGCAGAGGGGCTCTTCAAACAGGCTGTAGCCTGTATAATTACTGGCAAAGAAAAAAAAATCATATTGACCCATCGGTCCACAAGCACTAATGCTGGCATGAAACTATAAGTTATCTTTGTGAGTATTGTGCAGTTTTCAAGTTAGTATTCATATTATTATTCATATTAGTAGTGTCAGTGTTGTATTTCAGTATTATGTTTCTGATCTGAGTTATTTCTGCCAGGTATGTTGTTACAGTAAAGATAATATTATACACCTGCTGTTTCCAACAGTGACAACCAAATGTCTCGTCAAAACGCATCAGAGCAACGCTTGGGTGAATTCTTGGGTCCAGTAGAGGGCAGTATTGACCCTCAAAATGAGATTTTTTTCCAATTTAGCATTGATTCTGTGTTCATGTCCTGTTATATTGTCTGATTCCAGGGTTAAGATCATATTTTTTGTGTTATTTACCTTTATATTTAGATGTATGAGCCACTAAATAGTTGAAGGAGACATTTAAACACTTTATACTTATACAGATTTCGTAACCACATTTCCACTGGCCGGCCAGAATATGTGCTTGATCCGTGGCAGCAATAAACTGTGACATCGTCATATGTTATATGTCTCTAACAATACAGCATTACAGGGGAACAGCACTGTAAATCTCACAGATTTAACGATTTAATAGATTTAATGAATAACAAAACAAAATATATTTTGACTTCTATACATACCACTTAACCTCTCACTGTGGGGATGACCACTCCTGTGGTATTTGGAATTTTGCAAAACTGAAAAGAACAGACTATCTACCCATACAAATTAAAGGCTCTTTCTAATAAATTCCTTCCGTTCTTTTTATGATTCTTATGCTGACTTCCACAGTGCTTACAGCTAAACTTCGTGTCATTTGGTTACAGCCAAAAGTAATGTAACGCTTTTATCTCACAGGATGAAACACGTCATCACTTCATTTTAAATCATTCAGGAAACCGTGCTCGCTGTCTTTCCTGTCTCTGTGTATATATATACTCTGTGGTTAAAAAAACAAGTCAGTATATCTTGTCACTGCTGCAGACAAGATACCACTCAGGTAGTATGTCCATTTACCTTTCTTACATGTGCTTTTCATATTTATATATTTAAGAGTTTCTTTGTTGTTTGATTTCCTTGTTTACATACTGGCCCTGTGGTTTAAATTAATATCATTTTAGTTTGGTATGTGTCTCACAGAGTACTTCCAAAAACCTGATATTTAGTCAGTAAGGGTGGGTTTAAAAAAATCTATTTCCAGATTCACATTGATTTTAGTTTGAATAATGCGATAACAATTCATTAAATCTTGAATCGATTTTTAAATATAAATGTATTTTGCCAAAAACACCAGAAGCTGAGGCTAGAGCTCACAAAACTATTTAAACAACCACCAAACAGTAAAATAGTAAACGATTAAAGAGCAGGTAAACGGATTCCGCAAAAAGATGTAAACACAAAGCGCAGATCCCTCCGATCTTCTTTTGCTTCTGGTTCAGTGAATTTTGGAGACTGACTAAACTTGCAGCTTCAGAATCTGTGAGATGTCTGCTTTCAGCACCCGACAGCACTCACACGGACATGCTGTGAGGTGCTAAAGTCATTCATGAGCTGGCTCAGAACTTTGCACAGTACTGTAAATCTGATCTTAAAGCTAAGCAAATTGAGACATGAACTAAAATAGTCTTACTTCTTTGACCTTGCTATCCATGTTGCACTCCACATAATTCATAGTAACATGAATGGATGACATGACATGAATTAAAATAATTGATGGTGATCTGATTCTTGTGTTTTTGCTTTTGTATTGTCTGACACATTTGAGTCATTTCATTTTTAAAACATTTTTTTTATTCTTTTGTACCCTTTTTTTTTTCTCATCCACACATTTCATTGTATCTGTCTTGTCTCCGAGAATGATGAGACATAAACTCCTTTCATACCAGCTTGCACTACCACTTTTTTAAAACAGCCAACAGTCTTTTTTTTCTCTGCCTTCACTTAAATGGCCTGGTAAATGGCCTGTATTTGTATAGCACTTTACTTAGTCCCTATGGACCCCAAAGCGCTTTACACTACATTCAGTCACCCATTCACACATACATTCATACACAGGTGATGGCAAGCTACATTGTAGCCACAGCTGCCCTGGGGCGCACTGACAGAGGCGAGGCTGCCGGACACTGGCACCACCGGGCCCTCTGACCACCACCAGTAGGCAACGGGTGAAGTGTCTTGCCCAAGGACACAACGACCGAGACTGTCCAAGCCGGGGCTCGAACCG
>VUQG01028896.1:0-10333 GCA_015106755.1 Etia nguti | reverse complement strand
AAAAAAAAAAAAAATCACCACAACAAAACAAAAAAAAAAAAAAAAAAAAAACATTGTCGTGCCATACAAAAACTTAATATAAAGCACTATCATAAAGAACTCACGTGTGAAATCCACATTATGAATGAATGCTGTGATATCCTCTTGGTCAAAGCTCATTTTAAATGGATTCAGGCAAAAGTGAAAAACTATTCTGAGCTCAAATGAATCCAAAATTTTTAATTCTATTTGAAAAACACGGACACCATGTTTCCTGGACTAAAGAGGAGAGGGGCCATCTTGATTGTTATCAGTGCTCAGGTCAATATCCTGCATCACTGATGATATGGGAATGCGTTGAGTTATATACATGTTTCAGAGTAACATATTCTCCCATCTTTTTCAGAGAAGTCACTGCATATTTCAGCAAGACAATGCTAAATGGCAAACTGCATCTACCACAACAGCATGGCTTCATATTAGAAAACATTCCGTCCATCATTAAACAAAAAATACAAGGAAGAAGACGGGTATGTTGAGCAGCTAGATCCCTGTATCAGACTAAAGTGGGGCAATATCCATCTTGTAGATGTGTTGCCGCCATTAAATTAGAAAGAAGCTAATATTTTTCTTAAAATTGTACATTTTCTTAAACATTTGAAAAAATATTAAACATTTGATTTTTCTCATGTTATACTGTAAATTAAAATGAATGTTATAATCAGCTTTCAAATGCTGATTTGACAGATATATTTTAAATCAGGGTTAAGCCCAATGTAAATGCCATTTTTTCTGCTTTAGAATTAAGTGACTTTTGAACTAAGTTGAGTTTCATTAAAGCTTCCAGAGAAGCACCCTGCTGTTTGACCATCTCTTTGCTCCCGTCTGTGTGAGTGCCTGCAGTGGAATCTAAGCATTTTAAGAAATTATTTAAAGCATAATGCAAATTTAGCTGGTGCAAGCTCCTCAAGCAGAGCATTCTTGCTGTTTTTACCTACTTTACAGCTGCAAGGAAGGAGAATGACATATGATGTCTAAGCTTAATGCAGCTCATTAACTTAACATCAAGAGTCTGTCTGAAATCATTATTACAACAGATTTTCTTTGGTAATAAAAAACACAAAGTGAAAGGGCCACCAAAGCTGAGTGTGTCAGCAACTGAGCCTTCAGTGTTTTGAGTCATGAAGCATGCTCTAGCTAAAACGTCTCTCTACTTTCACTGGTGACCCCTTCTTGAGCTCAAACACTTCATGAGCCACAAACTGTAGCCCTCTGCTCCCAGATCTAGCATCTACTCTCTTCTCTTTAATCTTACCAGGTTCCATCACTGTTATCTATATGGTATCATTCACTGGAAATAAAGCTCTTTGCAGTCTGTGTTTTTCCCAGTCTGTCTAAAGAGACAAACAATCCCCTTAAGCTATATCGGCACAAGAACAGCACTCAGTATTCGTTTTACACAGACTTACTGAATTTTGATGTGGTCAAAGGTTCATTCATTTATTTGAAACCTCTTTGTCAGTTGCGAGCACAGAACTTGTGGTAAACATCCAAGTTCATTAATAGTTTTATTCACAACTTACAACATATATTTAAAAACTTTTTTTCCTACTTAGATCTGGCTGAACCTTCTTGAACAAAGCCAACTGTCTAGCTTTTGCTCTGATTACAAGATGACTCTGGCTTCAGGCTGAAGACCTGGCAGTTCTCTTCCAACTTTTTCTATGTACCTTTCCGATTACTGATTTTCATTTAAAGTTTTTCAGACTTTGTTCATGTTTAAAACTCTGCAGCTGGGAACATGTTATAAGTAGATCATTAGTGCAGATGATTATAATTATATAATTAGGAAGTGATGCATAACAGCTACCTGCCTGTTACAGTCTTTAAAGTCTGAATTTCTTCTATTAAAACTGAGGATAAGAAATGGTAAATATATCCAATTTCTTACATTAGATTGTCTTGTTCCTGGTTAGTCTATTGTGCATTGTTTCACTGGTAACAAAAAAGTGTCCTTTGCTTCCTTCGGTGCACATCTAGGCTCAATTCTAGGTCCTATAGTATGTAAAATTACATTTGCTCCCAGTACTACTACTACTATTCCTTTTAGTTCTTCCATTTTGACGTAGCCACAGTGCATCACCTTCCTCCATCTCACTCTACATCTTGCATCCTCTTCTGCCACACTAACCCTCTGCGTGTTCTCCTTTATTATATTGGCAAATCTTCTGTGGATTTGCTGTTTTCCTCCTGTCTGTTAGCTCCATTTTCAACATCCTTTGTCCAATATATCGACCATCCTTCCGCTGCACATGGCCAAACCAGCTCAGCCTTGCTTCTCTAACTTTGTCTCCAAACTGAGCTGTCCCTCTGATATACGCTCTTCTATTTTTGTCCTTCCTGGTCACTCCCAACAAAAATCTTCAGCATCTCCAACTCTGCATCCAGTCTTTTTGTCAACTGTATCCAAACCTTGTCATAACAGATCTCACTACCATCTTGTGAACCTTTCACTCTTGCTGCTATCCTTCTGTCACAAATTACTCCTGACACTCATCTCCATCACTCCACCCTTCAAGCACTCCCTTCTTTACCTCCCTTTTGCGCTGTCTGTTGCTTTGGATGGTTGATCCCAGGTATTTAAATTCATCCACCTTTATTACCTCTACTCCTTAAATCTTCACACCCATGCATTCTGTCTTGTTTCAACTGACTTTCATTCCTTTTGTCTCCAGAGCATATTTCCACCCATCCAGGCTGTCTTCCACCTGCTCACTACAGATCACATGTCACCTGCAAATATCATAATCCATGGAGATTCCTGCCTGACCTCATCTGTCAACCTGTCTGTCACCACTGCAAACAAGTAGGGTCTCAGAGCAGATCCCTGATGTAATCCTGCTTCCACCTTGAACCCATCAGTCACTCCAACCACACACCTCACTACTGTCTCGCTGCCCTTATATGGGATCTGCACTACCCCTCAATCCTGACTTCCTCATCCAGTATCACAGTTCCTCTCTTGGCATCCTACTGTATACTTTCTCTTGATAAAGCTACAAAACATGGTGCAAAGATGTTTCTCTATACTTCTACATCAACATTGCCAAAGCACACAGCACATCTGTAGTGCTCTTTCTAGCATGAAGCTATACTGCTGCTCACTGACCTTGTAACCTCTCTCCTTAACCTAGCTTCAACAGCTCTTTCCCATATCCTCATGATATGTTTCATCAACTTTATCCCCCTGTAGTTTCCACAGCTCTGCCCTTGTTCTTGAAAATCAGCACCGATACACTTCTCCATTCCTCAGGAATCCTCTCACTCTCCAAGACTGTGTTAAACTATGTGGTTAAAGGTTAAATCACTTACCCTCCCTTTTAGACATCTCCATACTACCGCAGACACTTTATCTAGTCTCTTATTCCACTCTTCTTCTTCTTCATAGCTTTCTGTCAGTGTGGATGTTGCCGTGTGTGTGTGTGTGTGTTTCTATCTACTTTCTTTTCAGAAGCAAAGCCTCCCTGGACTCCCATGCTTCTCCACCTGCACAACTGTAAGCAATCTGATAATCACTCACCTGTGTGCAATCCTGTGATTAGTCACCTCCTACCTAAGGCTGGAGATTCCACTCAGTTGATGTCAGCTTGTTATGCCTTCAGTAGTAGTGTTGGCCTGCTCCTCGTGCTGTTTTGTGGACTTCCAGTATCCATTGCTCGAGTCCAGTTTGTGTTCATTTCTTAACACCAAGTCTCTCTTCTTTCCTCTTCTCAGAGGATACACCAGATACTTTGTTTACAGTTTCCTTCAACATTTCTGCTGTACTTTCCCAGTCATCTGGTAATCTTGTCTCAACTCCTTCCTGAACTCTGTGTTGCATTCATCCTTGTTCATCTTCCACCATTTAATCCTTGCCTCTGCCTTCACTCGCTTCCTGTTCTTGACTTCCAAATCCATCCTATAGACTTAACATCCAATGCTGCTAGATAAATCCCCCCTTGGCCCCCACCTTGCACCTATCTTTTGTAGACTGAGCATTCTGCATAGGATATAGTCCACCTGTTTGCAACCTTTCTGTAAAACCTACAGATATATTTAGTTCATACTATGGTGCAAGTGATATCTCTTTCACTGTTTTGTTTCTGTTTTTGGGCCTATAAAGCAGCTTATAATGGCCTTCCTCTGACTAAGCTGGTTGAAGGCAAGCCTATTATAATACCGTCATTTTGTTTTTGTTATGCTCAGACAATTGATCATCTCCACTGTTTTTGCTGCTATTCCTTTTGATATATGCTACAAGTCCTGCATCCTGCAGTGCTGACTGCAGCCTATACTGCACCCATGATGGAGCAGAGGCTTGTTAGGGTAGGTCATAAATCCCAGCTAGGTGTTTGTTATTGCAGCCTGTCTTGAAAAGTGATGGATTAGTCAGTGCAGTTTAAAAACAAAAAAACTCATTGATTTCCTTTTCTATCAGGTTAACAATATCATATGAACTTCTGTAGCCTTCTGTGAAGATTTGAGATGTAAATTTTATATTTTTTTAAAAAAATTCTGTAATAGACTGGCACCCTACAATTTATCTCTCACCCAATGAAAGTTAGGATAGACTCCAGCTCCCTAAATTGGACACATTCAAATCTCTTCCCCTAATTAACCCCTAACTATGGGCACTGTTTAAATGTAATATTTGTCAAATACTATAATTATGTAAGACACTGTTTGAGTTACGAGTGTCTGTCCTAACAATATGAAGATATCCCAGACAGCAGTGTTGTGCATTTGAATCAACAAATATCCCTTTATTGGTCCCAAAGGTGATTTATGAAGCTATCATATATTTTAGGGAAAATGCATGTATGTTCATGAGAATTCAATTACAATAAGACTGGTCTTTCAGTGACCTTTAGAAACGTCATGCATCAATGAAGATCCAGGAATAATATGCTCTGGAAAGCTTCAGTGATTGTTTAGATGCTCGGCCCACTGAGCTGTGCCAACATTTGAAACCTCAAACAGCTTTATGGTATTTGTCTCATCGGGGAGCTGTTGATCACTCGTGAGTTTTTGTGCAGCTGCTGTATAAATAGTCCCTCCTCTACGTTGCATTATAAATACAAGAACAGCTGTGGTTCAAGGCATCCGCAAAGGCAAAAAAAAAGAAAAAGAAAAAGATGTGCAAAAGTGACTTTGCATGGCAGTGGTACTTACAATTTCAACCTGACTTAGCCACCTGTTAATCACTGTCATGCTGCTATTCAGCTTACTTTAAATAATTTAGGGCCCCTGCTTGATGTGGACCTGCACACAGAACCTTCTGCTGCATGATTCATATACTTTAAGATAAACAAGAATTAGTCATGCTTACAGCAGATGTTTGCTTTTAAAAACAGTTTGCTGATTTGCTTGCTGCGACTTTGCATTAGTTGTATAGAGTGAGAGTGGTTTGAATCTTTTACTGTAAGAAAAACAGCTTTTTTTTTGTCTGTAACAAAAAAGCAGGTGTATAACTGAGTTATGTGGGGAGGCAGCAGAAATGCAGTGAGCACAGCATTTATTTATGCAAGGATGCTTATGAGAACCAAATATGGCAAGATTCAGTTTAATGTCAGGTTCCAACCTGTGATTGCACATTAGCTTGAGAGACTGCTGCTCTCCGGCACTGTAATTACCTACAGTAAGTGTCTTCAGCCAAGAGAATGGCAGCCAGCATAGGCAGGGGGTGGACTTTGCTTCAATTAGACTGCTCTGTTTCATCTACTTTCTCTTCAAAGACATCACTCGAAGGGAGATGGGTGTTTGTCCTGCATACAGCTGGTGGGCCTGTCCTCTCCTTGACACCACGGAGAAATGTCACAGAATACAACACGCAGCATTCAAAAGCTTTCTTTCAAGTGAAAGCTTTCATTTTGAAGTATGGCAGTGCTCTACAGTCAAATGTGTGAGTTGCAAACAAATTGTACGCTGTCTGATCTGATGAAGAAACTGAGCAACACCACCTGTGACAGCAACATCTGATAGAGGTCTGATAGCTGACAGCTTATCATAAGTCACTTATAAATGATGTGCTTTATTGTCTTCACTGGTTATTTGTGTTGGTGCTAGTAACACTTTCTAGCAAAAGGTGATGGTATACTTGCTGCTTGGTCTATGGGTTGTTTGGAACCCTGACTGAGCAGGTACTAAAAAAGTACCTGGTACCAGCAACTACCACCTAATAGAAAACCCTAAAAAATCATGTCGAGCTCCTTAGATGTCGAGTCAAGCCGAGTCCGGTAGGTACCAGTGGAAAAGAGGCTCAATAACACCTTGCAACTGCCTGCAACCACTTGCCAACTGGTCAGTAAACAGGCACATTTTTCAAGCAACTGGTGGCTGTATGACTGTCTAGACCTGTATCACTGAGGATACGTGGTTGCCTGGGGGACACTGAGTGGTCTCGAGACTTGTGTGACTGGATCTTTCACTATCCATTTTACAGCAAGACAGCAACCTCCAACAACGTATTGACTGGTGGTTGTCAGGGGGTCACCAACTAGTCTCTAGGCCTGTGTGACTGACATCTAACAAAATCTCTTTGAGCAATATAGTCAAATGAAGAAAACACATTCTTCATATTCAGATGCCAGATACAGAAGGACAATATTACAGAAAATCTACAGTACTGTTTTGCTAGTGTTGTTCTCAAGAAGCTACTTAGCCTGACCTCTCTGGAGCAGCTATACATAGTCATGTACTAGTCCTAAAACAGAGACTGAACCACCTGCAGGTCTCCACTCTCTGTGCGTCCACTTCATCATGTTCCAATCCACCACAAGCAATACACTGTTATAAAAGCTCAGGCAGGGTAAAAGGCAGAACTGTCATCATGACGAGGCACCAGGGTGTCGAAAAGGCTAGCAGCACTACAGGCAAGGTCTGCCAGTGCTATATGGGTGACAGTCAGATCAGGACAAAGATACAAAAAGCCCTTCATGGAAAAAAAAAACTACCAGAGAACAGAAAGGAAATGTCAAGTAGGAAACCTATATCAGGTAAGGTTTTTACATAGAAATACAAGTCTTTGTCACCCACTGCGGTGCTGCTTTCATTTGTGGACAAGAGAAAGGGAACAGAAAAAATGTAAAGTACATTTCTATGTTATATGTATGTTTTATAACTCTTCTATAATGTTGTATTCATGAAAGTGACCAGATTGGCATTTGTTTTGTGCAATGTAATAACATGAATAGGTATAAATAAATTGAACATGTCTACTTTTATAAGTAAATCACTTTATGAGGGAAAAGTCAGAAAGCTTAAATAAATGGAACAAACATTTACTGCTTGAGGCAAATACAAAATGCTTTTTCTGTTTCTTCTCCCTATGTGAATATGAGAATCAGAGACCCTTTCCTAAAATGTTCACAAATGTCACCTTTTTTAAGTATTTCACTCTGCTGCCACAGCTTGATGGCTGCTACACTTTTCAAATGGAGATCCAAATCCTACTTTATGTTTAAATGTTTGAAGTTCAGCAAGCATGTTGTTAGCCAATTTCTAAGTGAGCATCAAAATAAGGCCAGTTTAATCACTGCAATCAGTTGATTTTCTCATGGAGCTTTGGAGGAGTCCATGGTGAGTTAGCATAGCATGTCATTTTGGTTAAATCTACACTCAAAAAACAGGTTCAGGTCCTTCTTTCAAAGAACACATACAAATTTTGTTAGTTGTTCATAAATGTAATTATAAAATACCAAATTAATTTGATTTTCTTTGTGTAAACCTAAAATTATTCTAAACCAGCAGAGGCTGATTCTGAACACAAAATGAATGAGTTTGTTGGGGCACTGGGGGTAGGGGGAGTACATTTTTGCACTTGTGCATTTGTAAACTCAAAGAAAAAAATTCAAGCCCCTCTTCAAGTTTAGAGATTTTTTTTAATCTCACTCAACGTAAATGTAGCACTCCAGCGTTACTGCAATTATTATTCGTGTGGTGAACCTAAATGATTTTCTCTCAAAACGGTCTTTGTTACAAGAACACAAAGTATTTGAGTTACACAACGGTCTGCCCTCTTCGAAGATTTTGCGCTCTTTCAGGATCACCTGAATGAATGCAGCTCCCGTTGGCCTCTCTCTGTACTTTTTGAATAAAACTACACCTCCAGGTAAGGTAACATATTAATTTTTCATATATCCAATTGTGTATTTCTTTATGAGCTGAATTTATGGCAATGCTATTTATCATAGAAGCTTGTAACAGTTGTTTTTGGAACTTTTGGTGGTGCTACCATTCTCTTCTCTGCTTGAATACTATTTTTTTTACAATATAGACAGGTCTTTTCAAAAGTGCCTTGTTTTAGAGGAGAAATTGTGTAGCTGCCAACTTTTAAGTACTCGGAGCTTGTGCTAGCTTATTAGCAGCTAGCCAGCGGCCATGTGCTCAATGAAAGATGATGTCCTATAGCTAACTTCTTTCTTACTGTTTTCTTTTTATTATCTAATAATGTGGCATTCTGTGTTTATTATTATATAATGCCATATTCTAGTAGAAAGTATTGTTTTGAGGTGTCTTTAAAAGCACTGCATAGTTTACTGAGGGTGCTACCAAAAGCGAACCATGTGGCCGGAAGAGTAACTGCAGTCAGCACAACGCACACTCCCGTGACATTCAAACCTATTTATTATTATAAAAGATTTCTTTCTTTATTTATTACTTGCTACCGCCTAATAATTGCTGCCTTTTTTACCCACCTTTTTGTTGAAATTGTTGCATTCCAAACGTAAACTTTTATGAACATGTAACATGGGCGGATATATTTGTTTTAAAATACATATGTTTCTCATTTACACATTATCATTAGTGAAACCTTTCACAAATCGTCACTTGTTGACATTCTTCTCATATTCTCTTTTAACTAGAAAATCTAAACATGCCTACTAATAACTGTTCTGTCTGACTGTATAAAACCTCTGCCACTTCTATCTGTGTCCAGAGCTTTTATTGTTGCCTATATTAGGGAAATATTCATAATGTTATTATATGAACACTGTAAGGAACAAGTAAAAAAAAAAATCATGAAATTATTCTTTTACCAATTTCAATGTTTTATGATTTATTTTACAGCGTGATCTATTTTGAAGCGTGATCATCATTTTTACATCACTAAGTCACCAAGTTATCTGGCAACTTTTAAGTGTTGGTAAGTAGCACATTTCCCTTGTGTAAAACAGTTGTGGAATTGTATAAACTTATTTTTCACTGATATTGTCTTTTTTTCTTTCAGGTAGTTGGATGTGGACATGTAAAAGCTGCAGTTTAGAATTATCTAGCAGGTATTTGTTGTTGAAACATTTTAGACAGGCTCACGGGCATATAAGAGGTGTTAATCGCTTTCCCTGTCCGTACTCAGATTGTCCATGTAGCTTTACTACATGGACTAAATTGTTAAATCACACATACAAAAATCATTCAGAACAAACAACACAAAACAAATCAGAACAATCTATTTTTCAGTGTCCTATTTGCTCACGCAGAGAATATATTTCAGAGAGAAATTTTTTCCAACACATAAATACACATCTCAGGCGTCACCAAACTGTCCAATGTTTGTTTAAAAATTGTGAATTTGAAACTAATATATACAGTACATTTCAGACACACAAATACGGAAAACACAACAAATACTTCCTTCATGATTTTAGAGATAATATTTGTATATGTAATCAGTTGATTCAGTCAGGGAGTTCTGAAGATGATCTGTTTAAGGCTGGGACAACAGATACTCCTCAAGAAAAACTAGATTGTCATGAACCGGTAGAATTACTTACTTCAGATTACTTTGAAGAAAGAATTGCTTGCCTTTTACTGAAGTTAGAAAATGTCATTCATGTCCCAACAACAGTTGTTGATGAACTGCTGTCTGAACTCGATTACTTATTGAGTACAGCATCTTTACATGCCACAAAAACAGTTATTTCTGGTGTATTTCAAAATAATCAGCTAAAAATTGAAGAGTCTTTAATTGATGAGATTTCCTCTGTTGTTTGCAGATCTAGTCCTGTTTGGGTAGCCATTGCAAGTGACGGCCCTCTTGCTACTGCATATAAAAGAAAACAGTATTACATTTTGGTATTATAGAGCCAATAGAGTACATACTAGATGCTCAAAGGAATCGGATCAGTTCATTCCTTTATTACGATCTCTGCAGCAGTTGGTTTCTCAGAAAGATGTTCTTGAACTTCTTGAAGCCCAGAAGGGTCAAAACACACAATTGACTTCTAAAGAATACAGAACAGTTAGAGATGGTGAGTACTACAAGCAAAACAGTTTTTTCTGTGATGAAGAATTAAGAATTGCTGTAAATCTTTAT
>VUQG01028895.1:0-26479 GCA_015106755.1 Etia nguti | reverse complement strand
TCTC
Source organism: Etia nguti (assembly GCA_015106755.1). Classification (NCBI taxonomy): domain Eukaryota; kingdom Metazoa; phylum Chordata; class Actinopteri; order Cichliformes; family Cichlidae; genus Etia; species Etia nguti. The sequence goes on along the minus strand of VUQG01028895.1, from coordinate 26,475 downwards.
TATAAGGAACCCAGCAGATTGCATCGAGACACTGACTAGTGTCACTGGCGTTACAGCAATCTCCTGGTTTCAGGAATAATGTGCCTAAAACAACCTGTTTCAAAAGGTTCCCAATTGTGATGAAATAAGGGAAATTGACCCAGCCCACACACACACACCTACACCTATAGACAATAGAGTTGCAGTGTTTAGTAGGTTATCATTTTGAATTTGCTGAAAACCTACCTGCAAGTGTCACTATAAATATATACAATGATTCTTAAGTGAAATCTTATTTTACAAATTCCAGTTTGTTTTCAGTCTTGCCCAGTACTACAAAGGTGTGTGCTATTCAGATTTGATATTCATTTCAAATGTAAGACAGCACTTTTTTGTGAGCAATTTGATTTTGTTAAGGTTAATTTGACCACGTGACCTGTATGTTTATTCACAAAATATTCTGTTTCTGCTTTTAATTCAAGTGAATAAAACTGAGTTGAAAAAACAAATTCATTTTGTCATTATTTCAATAATTAAATTAGTTTTCTGGTAATTAAAATTATGAGTTAGTTGAACTTAAAATAATCATTTCAATGCAAAGAAAATCTAGCTCAAATGAATGACATTGTATTGAGCTGAACCAACCAAAACATTTAAAATCTTGTTAATGTAACCTTTTTCCTTTTAAAGGTATTTAAAAAATTGTGTTCTACTGACTCAATTTAATTAAATTGTCATGATGTATGTAGATTTGGTTGAACCAAAATAAATGTATTACGTGGAAAACCTGCCATCAATCAAATTGAGTTCATCCAATGACTAATTTTTATGAGTGTAGGCTCCCCATCCCTTATCCATCGTTCCCTCTATATATCTGTCAGTGCATGAGGCGAGGAGAAGAAGTGAAGCAGACAAGAAATATATCCCAGTGAAAGACAGGTCTGGATAAATAAAGAAGAGGTATATTCAGCCCTACCCAAGAGGGAAAGCTGAAGGGAGACAGGGGAAGGATTTTTTTTTTCCTCAAGGCAGCTGTCAGATTTTGAGAGGACAATGAACAAGGGAGAAAGAAGGTAAAAAGGAGGAAAAGTAGAGGTGAGGGAACATGCTGAATGGATGGGTGATAATAAGAGATAGGGCACAAAGTCAGTATTGATAAAGGAAAAGAGGACAGATGCAATGTGGCATGTACAGCCATAGGTAGAGAAAGAGTGCTGTCTAGGTGCAAGACTGCTGCAGTGAAGCTGTGTTTGAGCTATTTGTTCAGTAGGGCAGTGAAATTATAATTTTAAATTTTAAAGAGGAGATTTTCCTTTGCCAGAACCAACTAGAGTGTAACCTAAATTCGATAAATAGCTGCAGACATACACATCAGCCCCAGACTTTTCCTTATTTAGAGAGAATTTGTATCAGTCTTCTTTGGATAAACAAAAGAGCGAAAAACATGACCCCAAAATGCCAGCTTTTCAACAGCTAAGGTATAAAGTTCCACTTTATTAATTAGATTTGAAAAGGTGTCTTAAACCCAGCGGCTATTTCCTCAAACAAGCAGAGAAGCGTGTAATCCTTGAATAAAAATAAAAAATATGAAAACCGAGATTTTTAATATCAAGGCTTTCACCTGCCAGCAATGACGTGTCAGACAATCACAATATTTTAATAGGCTCTCATTTACATCAGACTGTCAGGACTGTTGCATGGATTTTGTTTTGTCAATTGCAGCTCTGCCCCCCAAAAAATTGAAACCTTGAAGGTGGGAATTAAATTTGGGTGTAGCGGTGCACCTATAAGTGCTTGTCTTGATCTGACTTAATTTGAGTCATTACTTTAGACGAGCATGACAGCTGCTACGCTCATATCTGTTATGTTTTGGCAAAATCAAACACCGCAGCTTTATTTACAGTACATGAAAGACGTCAGAGGACTAAAATAAAAAAGCTCCTTTCCTTGATGTCCACCCATTAGAAGCACTGCATTTTTCAAGCAATGCTTTATTAGATCCCCTTACTAAAGACATGACAGCTTTATTTTTATTAGTTGGCTTTAATTAGTCTTTTTTCAAGTATCTTCTGCAACTTGACCATACATGTTTTTATAAAGGCTATCAGCTACCATACTGTATGAGACTGTAGTTGGCAAACCCACATCTGTGTTATTTATGGGTTTACTTTTCTTTTTGATTGTATTTTATTCACCTTAAAAACTGGCAGCAAAACAGTAGAGGATATTGCGCGCTAATGTTCTTAGCAAGACCACATACCAACCCAGTATCACGGCAAAGCGTGTAATAGACATACTGGTCCACTGTGTCCATTTTATGCTTTGCCACTCCAAAGTGTGTAATGGACAAGCATGTAGGAGTTGCAGTAAGCTGCAGTACCAGCAGAGGGAGATATTTAAAACAAAAGTTTTTAAATATCCATTATTAACACATTTGCGTGTAAATACATATTAGCTTCCCAGGTAAATCATTTTTTGCACAGAAAGACCCTGGACTGTAGGTCATACCTTCATCAGTCACTAGCGTCTTCTTTGCTTTAAATATATTATCTCCCCCTGCTGGTACTGCAACTTATGCATGCAAGTCCATTTCACACTTTGAAGAGGCAAAGCGTGAAATGGACACTGTGGTCATCTCATATCACGTGTTTCCGCGACACTGGGTTGCAAATACATATCTTCATGAATTACATTTATTTGCATGTGGTAACTTTTGCAGCTTTCATGACAGCTTCTTTGCTTGAGGACAACATACTTGTTCTTAGTTCCTTTAGTCTAACCTGAACTTACCTGTTACTTTCAGACCAGTGTAATTAATAAATTATTGGACTATTGCCATATCTAACTGTTCCTGTTGTTGGGTTTGACTCATATTTCTTTTTTCTGCACTAACTAGGACTCTAATGTTATTTTGTTCCTAAATTACAGCGTGGGAGACTGTTGCTACTGTTTTGTATCAAAGTGTTTTTTGTGTAAAATGGCTTTTAATGAGGCTCTGAAAAGCTCTGGAGTTTTCCCATTTTCTGTGTCCATTTTTGGCATTCTTACTTGGCATTCTTCTTACTTACTTCTGACTAATTAAACATTAGTTTCATATTTGCAATTTCATATCACCACAGCATTTATTTAGCTAATGCTGCATTTTTTCAGTAATTTATGCACAACTTCTTTTCTACCTTTCTGCTTTGTCCCTCACATTTAAAGGAGGAAACAGCTAAACAGCAATTTATGGACTGTAAAATAAGAAAATCCATTCACACATACATAAACAAAGTCAAAATGCCAATGCATAACTCAATCATTTTTGAGATCTTCAGCATGTAACTGTTGCTGACTTTGAAAGAGCTCTAGCAGCTTGGCTTTTCTTGTTACATACTTACTTACATATCCTATTATTGTCATTGTACATATACGATGAAATTGTCGGTTTTCCACAGGACTACTGGGCAAGAAATATAAATAACAAATAAAAAAGATAAGCATAATCATAAATAATAACATTATTTTAAAAAAAAAAACATACAATAAAAAGAACACTGTTCAAGAAGAAAGGGAATAAAAGTTTAAAAATTTAGACAGAACACTATGATACTAGCTTGTCGACCCACTCTACCCATCATCTTCACATGAGGTTAGGTTTAAGTTTCCTCCTAACTGTGAACCGGGTGGCCTTTAGTGTGTAAGGCAAATGTGTCCAACACACCAAATTTATTTATGTTGGGGCCTGATTGTATCTAAAGAATGGTAAGAAATAAAATGAAGAGGACACAGAAAGTTAACCAGAACATTATGTTTTTCCATAGCATAAAGGTTAGCACATTCACCTTACAACCCAATTGTCCCTGGTTTGCAACTAGCAGGAAACATAAGCCCAATTTTGTTTGGTTGGGTAACAAGCCAGCGTACAACTCCTGTTGGTCCCAATCCTGGATAAATGGGAGGGCTGCATCTGGTATAAAAATCTGTGCCAAACCAAATATGCAGATCCATCTGCTGTGGGGAATAAGGGAGCAGCCAAAAATTGTAAAGGCAAAGTTTTATGTTACTGATGCTAAAAAATATTTGTTTACTCAACAAGAAGTTATTTGCTTTTTGACGCAAGAATTTGGTTGTTAACCTCACAGGAAAATTGCAATTACATGAAGAAGAAAATTCAAGATGCATAGAACTCTAGTAAAGTAAAACCCACAACAAGAACTCACAGCAACAAGGTTCAATAGATATTTAAGTTTCAGTTGTTTTTTGTTTTTTTACCGTCTACTTCATATTTATTTTATTTAAATCATTCTTTACCATTCATCTACCATAACTGCAAAGAGACTGCACAGTTCTTCTCACTTACATCAGCACTGGTGAATGAGAATGAGCTTTTAAAGCTCACCCACTCGTTTACTCATTCAAAGTAAGTATGTATGATAACTATGTGTAGACACAAACTACAGACATGTAGATATCTGGAACTGTGACATTTATCCTTTGCCTGCAAGAACAAAATGAGCAATTAAACCTCGAGTCTTGACCATGCAGACTCCCTGTGTAAAGAAAAAGACTAGCTATTATAGCCTCTCTTTGCAGAATTACTTTCCTTGTGAAGGACACATTGTCCACATAAAGACGTGAACAACACACAAACACAAACACACGGACCAGAGTTGTAGGCTTGTACCTGCAGCGTCAGCTGTTTCGGTCTCGATTCCTGTCTTCTCCTTGATACCGAGCCCTAAAAGCAAGGAGAGGAAATAGAGAGAGAGAGCGAGGAGATAATGAAATAAATACCATGCTTGGCAACACTTCAAAGAGAGAGGGAGAGCCTGATCTGCTCTACTGCAGCTAGAGAGGGAAGAGATGTTACATAAAGAGAAAAGATTGGGGGATAACTGTAACCACCACCTCCGCAGTAACACACACCCAGACAAAAACACATTAATAAGCTTTGACTGCTCTGAGCTTGTTACCTAATAGCATTTGGTGTTTTGAATTATTCAAAATTGCTGGTCAGCATATTTTTATTAGCACTGCATATATATATATTTTTTTCTTTTTAAATTTTATATTCCACCACTTTAGTGATGTACTGTGAATGGAAAAGTCTCCACTTTTGAGCGGTCCAAACCATAACTAATATGCATATCTGGTGTTGTACAAGTAAACACTTTCATGTCACCGCTTTTGTACTCTCGTGCACCACGTGCAAGCAGGGGAAGCCTGCGGATATGTTCAATAGAAACTATCCTCAAACATGCACCAGACCATCAATTTGTGTGCATCTTAATGCATGTGAATATAACATACTGTTCCCCCTCTGATGTTACGATTTACATTCAAAGTACTCAGCGCACAAAACGCATGTCCATTCTTTGTAGATAGTCTGAAGAAGACAAATATGCCTGCCTGAAGGATGCTTTTCCATCAGTTCACACCTGCACGTGCACAAGAATACACACCGACAAATAAATGTAACCTTGAACGGCTTACAAAACCTGTCAAACGCGCACAATCACACAGGGGCGCACATATACACACACCGCCTTGCCCTTTTCACTTCATTTCTCTCCTTCTGCTGTAACATTTCTGTTGACATCGACAATAAATTTAGCTCTAGCTGCCTATTATCTTTCACCCAGATGCCACAATTACATTAAGTACACTATTGCTCCGTGTGGGACTTTTTAATTTTATTTTTCAATGAGCAGCTTTTTTCCCCCTTTTTCCAATCAATGAGTCTTGGAACTTTAAAGCTTCTTTAATGCCTTTTAGATCCCATTACGATGCCTCTGGTTTTCATGGGAAGTGGTGTTTGGTATTTTCAATCTTTTAGTCCCAGATCAAATTTGCTATTAGCTTTGCTGTGGGGAAATTGGGCCGACTCGCAGATGTCTCCATTTGCATGCGGCAATCAATATTTTCAATATAAATATTTTCGCCTTAAAACTAATCATTTGCTTGCAAGATTTCACTTTAACCTTATGTACCCTTTAATATCTGCAAATCTTATGCACAATTAACCCTTTGGAAGGCAAAAGAATAAGTTAAGAGGAATGAGTTGCTGGCAGATTAAACAGGGGATCATGTATGGAGGTCAAAAACATCCAAAGATGTGTGGATTAGTAGACTGAAGAGGCAGGTAGCTGTAGTGCTGTCCATGAAAAGAGAAAGCAAAACAAAGCAAGCAGTTTATTTTAAGCTTAGTAAACAATACCATATCATTATTGATTTCACAAAGGATTTCCTGTTTCCAAAAATGACTTTCCTTTTTTAACTATAGTGCATCTTTGAGGAATTTGTGTTTTTCCATTTTCCTTCAGCTTTCTTCAGACTTTATATAACAAATGTTTCAGTCCAAGTATTCTGTCTCTGTTTCTGTCTCCTTCATTTGCTTTTTTCCCCTCTGTCTCTGGCTTTCTCTGTACCATATATTCTTGTTTCCTTGAAAAAAAAAGAAAAGAAAAAGAAAAAGCTGGTGTAAGCTGATCTGTTGGCAGGAATATGCTGTAGAGGGAAGCCGATCCCCGTCTTCCTCAGTCTGTGAACCTCTATTGCACAATAAAACCTAGATTCCCTCTAGGCCCACCACAATACTACAAGGCATTTTTCCAAACTCCTTATTGTACATCCCACATCACACATACACAGACTCGCTGATTTATTCAGATCTATATATGCACACACATAGCAGTGAGTTGTCTGCCTAAATACATGGTCTGCTTCACTCTCATTTTAAATATAATCACACTGCATGCACGTGTCTGTTCCATCCGATTCTGTCCCAACACTCAGCAGATGGTGACATTTAGGCTGTTTTCCCCACCATGGCAACAAGGTTAAGGGGGTAGAGATGTTTGAGTGGGTGTGTTGAGGCTTATTGGGTCAAACCTGACACATGCTTCAGCATGTGTAAATTTATAATCTGCTAAATCATGCTATCAGGGAACTGCCACAATTAAAGGCAGGCAAGGTTTTGTACAGTAAAGCCTTAATGTATCATAGCAGGAATATTGCTGCCTTGAGCTCCCCTGGTAATTAGTCGCAGGGTAATGTTAATTGTGAAGCAGACAGGAACTGATGTGCTGCAGGAAACTCTTTAAATTTAGAGTGAGAAGAGTAGGGTATGTCACGTCTGTCACTGTCATGTAACCTTGTCTACACATTACATGGTAGCTTTGGTTTTCTTTACTCATTGATTACATGCCTTTTTTTTTTCCCGTTTGAGTGTATCTCTAGCTGATGTAAGCGGTGCAACAATATACTATAGATAAAAGCTTGTTTTTTTCTTTTTTTTTTTTTGTGCTGATTGAAGAAGATTTTTCCAGTACACCCTGTAGCTCAGCTTTTCAGCAGCAGCTCAGATTGACTGGTTACATCAGCCTGTTGGCTGTTTGAACTCTGAGACATGTAACCTTAGGTAATTTTGGTAACTCACGCCTAAAGCAAGTTCTACCAGTAAACAAAAGCTTTATTTGATGACATTACACAACTGTCTCATGGCAAAATGTGAACTAGTCACAAAAAAGTAATATAGAAGTGGGAAAGTGTTAGAAGTGGTAAAAATGGGCAAGTGCAAGGATTTGAGCGGATTTGACAAGAGCCAAATCGTGATGGCTAGACCACTGGGTCATTGATGCATGTGGGGAGTGAAGGCTGGCCCATGTGGTCCGATCCAACAGATGAGCTACTATAGCTTGGATAACTGAAATATACAATGCTGGTTCTGATAGAAAGGTATCAGGATACAGTTTGTTTCACATGGGGCTACATAGCCGCAGACCAGTCCACCTGTCCACTGCCAAAAACACAACACAAAGTTTGAGATGTTGATTTGACCTCCAAATTCCCCAGATCTCAATCCAATGGAACATCTTTGGGTTGCGCTCATCAGGCTGTTTTAGTAGCAACACGGGGACAAACTGAATATTAATTAGGCGGTCATAATGTTATACCTCATCAGTGTATGTTGTCCCAACATTTCAGAGGAGCCACATGATACTGATAACCAAAAGATATGATCTTTAAAAAAAGTGACAACTGTTATATTTAAACCCAAACCATCTCTTTCTAAACCTGTCTGAGTTGTTTTTTTATTGTTTTAGCCTAACTAAGTAGTTTTTAATGATTATTAATAAAATAAATCTCTTGTGTAAGAGTCAAACTGCGATCTGTGGGCGTCAACGACGATGAATGATTCCTCCCCGCGCAATTCCCTCCAGCCCCCCAAAATGTCGAGTTTCTCATCCTTTAAAAGTGAAAAATATTCATTTCATGGAGACAAAACTGCAGATGAAAAATTGTGTCGAGGCAGATGAAAATAAATGAAGCTCAGAAATTTGTGTGCAGGAACATGAAATAAAAATGGAAAAAGTCAAAAATGTATCAGTAGATTAAAAGTCGTAAGTGTTTCACAAATGGCTACGAGAATGGCTATGTGTGTAATATGCTTTCCCCAAACCTGCATGTTAACGTTATGAAATGGATAAACTGCCACGCTTTGCTTGTGATCTATTAGTCTTTCTTTGTGGCTTCCAGTGTTGTAAAAGAAAGAAAGAATGAAAAAAAGAAAAATTACCTTCTTGCACCATACTTTCCATTTCATCAATTTTTCTTATCCTTAGCTCCAACAACTGTTTACTCACTCATGTGAAATTAATGGGTCTCATTATCAATATCTGCCCGCAAAAGTAACATCAATCAATATTGAAATTCAGGTTTGGAACACATTGAATAAATGCTACATGCCATTAAAGTGCTTTTTAAAGGGTATGAGACCATGTAATAATTGGCTTACATTTTCCCCACTGAGTGTATTGAGAAATGCTTTTGCTTTAAGTGTTACTAAATTAGAGTTTGACAAATGACTTTCAGTTTTTCTTAGAACATCACATCAGTGCACAATCTACTTACCACAATATTACATTACCAGTGTCATTGTCATTTATTGTGTTTGCTTATTTACTACAGATAATTAAAGTAGTGGTGGTCATTTAATCAGTGCCCATAGTCATAGCTTATACACAGAGTATGAAATTACTACAGTGGGAAGTTACTTTTCACTGACAGAGTAAATCCCATGTTTTAATTATTTGCCTTCTGTAGATTCAGGACCATATGTGGCGATATTGACAATAATTCAGTGTAAATCCATTTTAGGAGTAATTTCCTAATGGTTGGTCATTTACTCCTCTCAGGTTGGGCTACAATTAACCTGCCTCTTTACCTCTCTGTTAGCCCTTCACCTTCATTTACAAGAAAGTGTGACGTTAGGGCATCTTCAGAGACTTAAGCTATCTGTTCTCTGCTGAACAGTCATTTGTTGGTGGTATATTGAAGAATTAATATCGGTATTAAAAGGGAAAATCACTGATATTTTCAGTACTGGATTACGTTGTGATGATTGGTACAACAGTTCGATTCAGAGTTGATTTGATTTAAAAGCTATTTTAGATTCAGTAAATCACATAGTGTACAATAGTTTCAGGTTTTTAATCACAACTAAGCTGTTTGTTCCAAACCATTCATCATATGCACAACAACTGGCAGTTAAGCTAAATGGTTTTGATGAAGATCACAGTCTGAAAAGGAGTATGCAGGTTTGTGGAGTTTAACGATAAGTATTTGAAAGACTGTCACAGTCCTGAGTCTGCATGACTACAATAAAACGAATATGTGAGATGATGAACAAAACAATGTAAAATGTCACTAGTGGAACAAAGGCTGCTCATCATTATCCATAACTCCCTGGATAGTTTCACAGGGCCTCTGTGATGTAACTATGGATGGATTTCTTTTCTTTGGCTGATCCGAGTAGACTTTGCGATGTGGTGCAGTGGGTGTTAGTTGGCCAGCTTGTTTTTGCATTTGTAGAGTTTTTTTTTCTTTTTTTTCTCCACAACATTAATCACTGGGTGATTGCATAAGACTTGCTGGCAAAATATTTCACTTTCATCTTGCAGAGCTATCTGTAAAGTTATTAAAAATGTGCCAAATGCTTTCGATCTTCAAAGATAAACTACAAAGTGAGTCTGCTGTGTGAGACCTGAACACTGTCTGGGTGCTGCCGTGCGGTGCTCTTGTTGTTGGAGTCACAACTTTAAAGATGCGATATTCCAAACTTGATATTAAGACTATGTGAATCCATCTAGAATCATTGAAGAAAGAATTATCGTTTTTTCATGAAGTAATTTTCCTCACAAAAAGAGTTACGTTGTTTAAGTGACTTAATCTGTACTATAATGTTCGTGGGTAATTTTTTGCCTTCAAATCGAAGCTACACTATTAAATAATTCCATAAACATGCTTTGAAACATGTGAACTACTTTCCTTCGATGCCCCGCGTAGGTTCTCTGTTGATCCACTCCCTTCATGATTGATAAATCAATTCGTTACTCAGTTTCATCGCACACTTATGATTTACGCCTAGTTCTTCAATCAGCACACATGTCACATGTTAAGCTGGATCTATGAATATGTATAGGCGCATTGGTGTGCTTGTGCTTGTGTATGTAGCATATCCATAGCTGAAAGACAAAGTGCCCTTTTGTGTGATCAAGGGGTGTAGTACTGCTGTCTCTTTTCACAGCATGAGATCCACTCAGCTTGCCTGCCATTTGTGAATAACTGATAAGGCGAAGTGAAAAGCACTGACTTGATGGTGTGCTGGAGCAAGTTTGATAAAAGGACAAACAGAATACTGACTTCTAAAATGTCAGCCCGAATAAATCAGATTAACACCATTAGTTCTTCATATTCCTTTACAGACAGAAGATCTTATCCAGATAAAGGACTTTAAATGGAGCAAGCATGGATGTGTGGCTATGCGGGTAAATAAATTAAGTTTGACTTTGAGGAAGGCTGAGATTTCTAAGGGGCTGAAAGTAAAGATGAGAAGGGACAGAGTTGAGAATTTGATGCTGGAGGCCAGAGAGAGAAAGAGGAATGTTTCATGACTTGTTAATCAGAAGTACAGAGAGAGACTCCAAACACTTCGCACAAGGATGCAGACTTAAATTTTTGATGGTATCAAGTTAGCGTTCAAACTGGTGTAGCGCGTGTATGTGTGTGTGAACGTCAAATGGATTATTTATCGAGCATCGGTGTTTGTGTGCGTGTTTGTGTGGCTCATATAAAGGGCACGTGCTGATCTCTGCTGAGGGTTGCAAATGAGAGAGATACGCTACATCAATAAATCAGACAATGCCATTCTCTACTACAGTGCACTTAGATGTATGCACTAAAGAATGGGTGGAGGCAGAGAAATGGAGTGTAAGGGACATGATAAAAAGAAGGGGATGTCGTGATGCCTAATCAGAACTCTCCTCAAATGGATTTCCCAAAACACAGGCACCATATCCAGGGATATTCAGTTGCCCAAAAGCTATTCCACTCTATTATTCTGCAAGAACAAAAAAGTTTACTGGAAGGTATTTGTGGTCTAGTGCATGATTATCTTTTTTATGGGAAAAGCCTCATGAAAGTTAGCATGTATACTAATGTCCATTTTAGACAGCTTCTGTGTCGTAGCTATATCTGTTAGCCTTCAGGCTGTCTAAAGTAAAAGCAAAAGTATAATATTAGGGGGCATATTATTAAGAGTAGAATCTACATGTGAATGTGTTTATTGGGGAAGATGAGGTAGAATGGAAGACTTTTACTCTGGAGACTGGTGTTTGCTTTCTATCCAATAACCTTCTTTTTTTAGACTCAACAAAGTTATTTCGTTAGCAGCTAAGTCAACCAATCCATCTGTGCACTGTCAGGAAAAGGATCTTATTTGGGTTAAAAAAAATACTCTGTTAGAAATCTTCAAGTTATGATGATATGTGTCAGATATGCAGATAACAGCTCATGTGTTGCAAGGATCCTTACAACATAACAAATGTGCTGCTCATGCTACATAGTATAGTCTAGTTTTGTTATCCAGGTCTCTCTGTTGCCTGATAATGTCTCAGTGCAAAAGTTGGGAACATACTCTCAATACTGTTGGATCAAGTATCTATGTATAAAATAAGATGAGTCACTTTTAGGAACAGATGCACAGTCTCAATGAAGAGGGGGAATTATTACGGAGCTCTGCTGCCGCTCAGCTCTGTGGAGATATAGAACTTTGAGCTCAGTGTGTCAGTTTCCTAGCACACAACTTTACTGTTGTGCTTTATTGCTATTGCTTGTGGCATCAATTTTAGCACAACAGGAAGCTATTCTCAGTGAAAGGATCTAAAAGTCAGCAGCACTTAGCAAGTACTTAGCATGCCACTTCCTTAGCAAAATTAGCAACTAATGAACTAAACAGAGTATTAATATTGGATCTAACTGTAACTTTAACTGTAGCTAAAGCCTTTAAATTAAAGCAGAAACTTTGCACATTTGATATAAAATCCAATTTGGTGGTATACAGATGTAAAATTACAAAATGTATGTCTTTGTCCAACAAATTATACAACTAACTATAGGTAAAGTCCACCTGTTGGCTATGCATGATCAACAGGTGGACCTTAGTTAATCACACATTTAGCAGATATCTAAATGAAGGCAGAAAATGTAAGAAACTATTATATCAACTTAAAGAGTGACACCTCACAGCTTGTTTTTCTTGTTTTCCCGGTTTAAGCTCTTTTTCTTACGTAATTTTATGCATTTTGTGCTTGCACTTGAAAACGCTTGAAAAGCTAGAGACTTGACAGGAATTGAGGGGAGAAAGGGAGACATGGGAAATCATATGCAACAAAGGTTCTTGGCTGGACTTCAACTCGCAGTGATTTATGATTGGAACCTTAAAGGCTTAGGCACACAGTACATTTAGCTTTTCTGAGTAATGACCATTCTTTTTTTTCTTTTTTTTTTGCACTAGTGTATGGCTTTCAATTAGCACTGATGACTAGGTTTATTGTGCATTACTGCCTGAAGAAGTGCCTGCTGAATATGCGATAAGCAGGTTTTCGTGTGCTGTAGAGTCACTATCCAAGCTGAAAGAATTGAAGCTTGAGGCTACTCGACTGAGGACCTCAGGTCAAACATATCCATTAGTTTTACATGTTGCCTCAATGGGAGAAACTGAGACTAAGTGGAACACATTGAATCTTTAAGTAGGCAATAGATTTTTTTTTTCATACAATAGTGACGTGATTGGTTTAGTTTTTGTGTATGGGTGTGGTGGGTTATTTTCTTTTCTTTTTTTTAATAAAGCAGCGTTGATTGCTTCATAACCTGTATCAATGTCATTGCTTGGTTCTTAAACAGAAGAAAAAGTCATCTTGTCGTTATGACCGTTGTGCCAATAGTAACACCACCTCCAAACAGGGCCGCCCCTCCCTGAGTCTGGTTCTGCCGGAGGTTACTTCCTGTTAAAAGAGTTTTTCCTTCCCACTGTCACCAAAGTGCTTGTTCATAGGGGGTCATATGATTGTTGGGTTTTTCTATGTATGTACTATTGTAGAGTCTACCTTACAATATAAAGCTCCTTGAGGTGACTGTTGTTGTGAATTGGTGCTGTATAAACTGAATTGAATTGAATTGTTTAGAAGGCGTGAGAAGTTAAAAAGTTGACTTTTTACTTTAAGTAAAGTTTAAATTTTAATTAGTTACATTTCTTTATGCTTTAAAATAATTTTTCTCCATTACTTACTTTAAGAGACTGTTACTTTTCCATCTGTATTGATAGAGGTAAGACCGTCATAATAAATAAATCCAGCTTCACTACATGATGAGTATCAGGATGACTTGTGAGGGTGATAAACATGTTATATTATTCCGTTGTAAATGTGGGTTCAGCGAAAGTTTACGCAGCACACAAAAAACGTCGGCAGTACCAGCGCATTTAGGTTTTCTCAAGTATGATCCTTAAACAGAGATTATTTTATAATTCAGTCATTCAGGATGTTTTGCCTTGTGGTTTCACAGCATGGCTCAGCAACAGTTCAATGCAAGTTTATAAGTCAGGCAAGCTTTTCTAAAGACAGAGGCAAGGTTTTTAGAGACAAGTGTATGGGGAATAATACAACTAGTGATTGTTAATATCTCTTTTTATCATCATGGGAAAAGGATCCTACTGTGTAAAAGGAATAGATGCAAATTCTCTTTTATGCTAGAGTGAATTCAAATGCTAAATATATGTAAGGTCACTTTTTTTAAGTTCGAGGGGCAAGAACAAATAAAAAGCATTAAAATCTTTTTTTTTTTTTTCTTGAAACAAAGTATATGTTTCCCCTAAACTACATGCGGTACTCTGTCGAGGACAAAAGACAGATTTTTGAGCTGTCATTAATGATGCTTTAAAGCACTCTGTGAAATAATAATCCCAGTCAAGGACAGCGATACTTTTTAGTGCTGTGATATTATTTCAAAACTAGGGCCCCAGCACTGTTCTGTCTTGCAGATGTTTTATGGTGAGGACAAAAATCAGATGAGTCATATTGTCACTTGCACGGCATTAAAGAATAACGACACAGCCAAGAGGAGCGGGAGAGGATGGTGAGACGGGGAGTGAGGGATATACATATTTTGCCATCCTTGGTGATAACATTAATGTCAAGGTGGAAGGGGGAAGGAAGACATCAAAGCTAATGAATATTTATGGATGCCCATAGTAAAGTGCTGTTTTAGAGTGAAGTGGGACAGAATGGCCTCATGAAGACAGCACTTTAGGGCCTACTCCAGCACAGACTGTGGCTCTATGAATATTCATTGCTCATTGTCCCAAAAACAATTTGCTTAACGCTTTTGACTTCTTTTCATCCGTAAAATGTGTGTATTTTTTTTCTTAACCTATGCATAGTTTGGACTACATCTACCCTCACTTTTGTTCGGTCTGTTACAGAAGACACTTTGATTTTTGGCACATATACGAAACAGTACAAAACTCTGTATTTATTGATATATAGCATAGGGGACAGCATTCCCTTCAGTAGTGAAAGAAAAAAAATATATAAGAAGTTTGTCATATAGATAATTCATCATATTCATACAGCTAAGTGACATGTTTTGTCATGGGACCTGTGTCCCCTGTGCAGATTGTACAGATGTTATCTCATTCCATGTATTTATTTTTTATTTATTTTAAGTAGGTGAGTCTGTAACAGACGGGTGACAGACTATAACCTTGTCGTATGCCAGACAGCATCATGTCCTTGAGCATATTTCACAAGATGCTACATTCCTTCCACCTTTCCCCCCACTGTGCAATGCATTTGTCTCTATAGCTGGCACTAGTGCTGTTTGAAAGCTCTTTGGATCATTCATTCTGTGTGGGGGAGAAAAATCAAGGTGAGAATGTGGTAGAAGAAACACCCAGTCCAAATAGTAACACGAGACTAAGATGAAGGAGAGAAAGGAAAAAAAAAACATAATATCATAATGTTGCTATGGTTACTTGTCCCACACGACTACCAGCTCCTCCCAGAGTAAACACTGCCTGATAAGGGAACAGAAGTACAGTGCCTTTGAGTGGTGTGCTGTTGGCAAATGAAGACTACAATGAATATTCTGTGTACAAGTACTCGTATGTTATATGTGCGTGTTTTTGCTTTAGCAACATGTCTCCGGTTGCTGTCTTTAAAAAAACCAGACATTTAAAAAAAAGAATTAACACTTATTTCTTTTTTCTTTTTTCTTCATCACTTACATATGTGACATTTTTAAAGAAAATTAATCTTTCCTGTGCTCCTCACTGCACAACAGGGTGACATACTGGTTTCGGAGACCTTCCCGTGACCCCAGTGAAGCAGATTTATTGTCCAGAAAAATTGTGTGTAGGTCAACTATCCTTGAGCATGACAGTATTTTATGCACTGTACATCACTCTGAGTTAGCATCAACAGAATGCTTCCCCCCACCCCAAAGGGGATTATTTATTTTTCATGTTAAGTGATGCAAATTGTGTACATATTTCCCCTGTTGTTGTATAATGGCTTCAACTTTAATGCACTTCTTCCTTTAACATCTCCTCCTCCATCTTTCTCGTTGTCTTTTGTTTGGCCCTCATTAAAATCTCACACCTATAAGCGTAAGTGCCTCTTGCTGTCTAACTCTGGGGAGTCACCTCTTGACATTGGTGAAGTAAGCCTCTTACCAAAATCTTGTGTGGACTACATGTGCGGTGATGGAGGGCCTTATCAGACTTACATAAATCCTGTGAGTACAGGTAACTGCTGCATTTCACTAATCTGAGTCTAAAGGAAGTGGAGTTGCTCTAAACGCACAAACATTGTAGGTCTTTGGGTTGGAAGGTTTAGTAATCTGTTTGGCACTGACGTGCTACACTTCACACTAATAATTAAACAGTTTAACAGTGTTTGTAATGTCAATACCTGATGAAATTTTGTCACTGTTCACTATATAGTTAGCATTTGCATTTGTAACAAGATAATCTTTTGCTATTGGTTAAAAACCCGTGGTCCCTCCCAGTCCAAGATGAAACCCATTGGGAATGAGATATGGACCGTATAGAACTTTCTGCCCATTATAAGTACAGCATAAAGTTATGTAGTGCACTGTAGATAGCAATACTTGTCAGTGTGAAAATACTCCCAAAATAACCAGTGTAAGTGCAAAAGGATGTAATTTCAGTCTCACGTGGTATGCCCTTGTGGTTGTACATATGTGATTTATCTGATGAGGATTACTCTGCCATTTCATTTACATCTGCAACACACCATGGATTCAGAAATGCCACAGTTTTTCTCACTTTTATGCATTAATGTTTAATTTGTATTATATAACAAGAGCTTGGGCCCACTACAAGCAAGTTAACAAGACTACAGCTGAGGAGAAGAGAAAGAGAAATGATCATTTCCACGTTGAAGGATGTTTTTATTCTCTTTCACTCAGCTGCTTCACAAGAAGATGACATTTTGTGAGCACATACGCTTGACAGCAAATAATCAAATGAGAATAATAAATAAAATTTAAAATTAGGTAAATAAAACCTCAGATGAGCTAAATTGTGTCTTACTGATTTACAAGAAATTAAGGCAAAATGCAGAAGAAGTATGTGAAAAAAATAATAGCACCCTTATTACTTCCATAGAAATGAAGAGGGTAAGTAGCAGCCAGGTGCTGCTAATCAAATGTACCTTATTAACTGATCTTCAGCAAATGTGAGCACCTCTGTAAAAGCAGGTTTGGCAGTGGGGTATTTGGAGCATTCAGGTGTGTTTTAAATAAGTGCCAAGGAGGAAAGACATCAGCAATGATCTTAGAGAAAGAAATTGTCTCTAATCATCTGCAGAGACTGCAAAGACAGTAAGACCTTTTTTAAACCATTTGACGTCCATCATTCTGCAGAGAGATGGATTATTCACAAGTGGAAAACATTCATGACAGCTGCCAATTCCCCCAAGAGTGGACATCTTAGGAAATTCAGCCCAAAGTCAGAACATGCAATGTTCAGGCCTCGGTTAACATGTTAGATGTAAAAGCTTATGACATGACAAGTATGGCTTGTTTTGAAGAGTTGCCAGGAGAAGCCTCTCCTCTCTAAAAAGATCATGTTGCATCTGAACCAACCACAAGACCTATGGAAAAATGTCCTTTAGACAGATGACACACCAAAGTGGAGATATTTGTCCCGATATGCTGTTTTTGGTATCAGCCAAATGTGGTGCTGTGCATTATGGTCAAACACCTCATACCATCTGTGAAGCACTGTGGTGGAGGGGTGATGAGTTGGCTTGTTTTGCAGCCACAGGACCCGCACACCTTGCACTCATTGAGTCAACCAATGACTGTTGTACACTAAATTGTTCTAGAGTCAAATGTGAGGCCATCTGTCAGTAGGTCATGAAACAGGACAATAATCCCAAGCACACCAAGCAAAAAAGCCCAGTTCAGACCCACAATCCATTTGAAATGGTGCAGGAGGAACTTAAGAGAACTATGCATCAATTAAATTAAGTTAAGAAAAAAAAAGCACATCAGCCCAGAAAGTTCCTCATCCACGAGATGGCTTTTCAAGTCCTGCATCTTTGCATCTGAACATATTAGTTATATACAGTTCATTAATTCAAAGAAAATGTTCATCAATGAGTTTCTGTGGTACTGTGGAGTAGCTTTGTAAAGTTTTGTAATGTGTTTACAGTACGAAGTTATGGTAAAAGTATGTGTTGCCTTGAGGTATTTGTTGAATTTCAAAGCACAGCAATATTTTTTTGTAAGAAAAAGTAGGTATTATGCTATAAGGTTATTGGTAGAGTGGTGCAAACATTTCCCATCTCCCACACATCCTCTTCAAACCATGATTATGCAGAACCACTTGAAAGTCTTAGGTGATGGAGCCGACACACTGAGAATACAAAAATATAGTGACTATTGAAGTAGTTTCAAGCAAAATGCTAAAACACTGTATATAGAGGGTTTTTCTTGTCAGCTGTGTGTGTGTGTAGTGTGAGTCAAAATCAGGCTGTTGGCGGACCCTCACTGTGTCGGTGATGGTAATAGTTTGCCAGAGCCTTGGGGGAGCTTCTCAGCAGGCGATGGTGTGTGTATGTGTACGTGATGTTGTCTGTGTGTTTGTGTGCACATATCAGCAGGAAAGGGTAGAGCAGGCCCCACAGTGCATGTCTCAACAGCCAAGTCATCAACCCTTTTAATCCAGCCCAGCAGGGATGTGTTTGTGTTTTTGACGGTGCTTGTGTGTGTGTGTACGTTTGAAGAACTTCGTGAGAAGTGCTGCCATGAAGTTGTTTATATTATACTCTGAGGCGTGGCAGAAAGCTGTCCAAAACATTTTCAGCTAGATTTGATTTTTTTTTAACACAATATTGAATTTTTTCTCTTTTATCCGTGTCATGTTGATTTTGTTTGCTTGTGTTTGAAAATATTCCCTAATATGTCTAATGTCCAATCAGATCTCTCCCTATCCCCGCCTCACCCATCCTATTCTCTCTTCTCTCCTCCTGCAGGACGAATGTCATAGGATGAACACTGCTGGTGGGGTGTGTCTGTCTGTGCTGTCCTCTCTCCTGGCTGTGGCTGGGGCCCTGGCTGCCGTGTCTGCCCTCGCTCTAGCTCCTCTCTCTGCCCTGGCTGAGGCTGCCTATGGGGTTGCCGATAGCGTCCCCAGCACCGGGGCAGAGGGGGCCCCCTCGCCTTTGTCCTCTCCATGCTCCAGCCTTGTAGCTGGGGTGCTCTATGGCTCTTTCTCCCTAAGGGAGCTTTTTCCCTCCAGGGCACCGGGTTGTTCCTGGTCTCTGGAAAACCCAGATCCCACCAAGTACTCCCTATATCTCCGCTTCATGCGCCACCCTGTCATTTGTAGGACACACTCCCCCATGCTCCTTTCCCTTGACCACCACCTAGCCAATCAAAGCTGTCCCCTGCACTTACAGACGGCCACTGCCAGAGATCAGGAAGTCATCGATCTTTGTGGCAGCCACACCAGTTCAGACGGACCTTACTCCTTTCTGCAGTTCGATAAGAACTTTGTACAACTGTGTCTAACGAGACATCCAGCTGCAGATGAGCCTCAGGTATCTAAGGAATTGCTGGAGCTGAGACTGGTTGAGGTGTTACTCATTAACAACGAAAACTCCAGTCAGTTTACCTGCGGTGTGCTCTGCCGATGGTTCGAGGAGTGTTTGCGCACAGATCACAATGGAGACCAGGAGGTTTCTGATGGGGATGGTTGTGGGATGACCCAGACAGGGTGTATTTGTCCAAATCACAACATTATGGCACCACCTGTTCCTCTGCTCCCAGAGACACCGCACACTTTCAGTAACGGGTCACTGGCTCCTGATGACTGTTGCGTCACCGAACTGCATTCCAATGATGCAATCGCCATAGCGCCCCGAGATGTCCGACAAGGTAGGATTCCTTTCACTGTAATTTATAAGGTGGTGTTTCAGTGCTGGTCTTGCTATCTTCAGTGCATCACACATGAGCACACATCCCTGTGTGAAAATTATTTTTGCCTTGTAACACAACGTGCAATAAAGCAAATCTCCAAGGCGCAAGATGACCCAAACACTCTTAGTTGTTTATTTTATGTATCCACTCAAAGTAACAAATGGACAAGAAAAGTTTGTTATTGTGCCTTTTTGTAGCACCTCCAGAAGAGGTGGAGGTGGCGGGAGGGGGGTCACACTGGCTGCTTGACAGAGAATTTATTATTTGAATTTTGTCTTTTGCATGTTGGCCTTTAATTAAAAAACGAAGCAGTTCAAAGGAGGCCCTTTAAACCTTCCATCAAAAGATTTGTAATGCCTGACAGAAATTCAGCCTTTTGATCTATATTTTAGAGATTCCCCCATGTGGCCAAGAGGTGGGGCTCCCATGACTTCAGTTTACATGCTGAATGGTATTGTGTGTGTGTGTGTGTGTGTGTGTTTGCATCCGTCTGCTGAAAATGTTAGGACTAGATCAGATTTGACACCAATGGACAATATGCAAACCGTCTTTTCTACATCAGTGAATTAGACACGAAGAAGACAATCCTTTCACGCACAATACACATGGAAATTTGTTTGCGTGTGTGCATCCGCATAAATCTGTTTTCTGCCTGCAAGCAACACAGATAAGTGCTTAATCCAAACAGAAATGGACAAGCACTTGTGCTAAAGCTTTCTAATCATTTCACTTCATCACTGCCACCAGAGTATTTAGTCTAATGTAATTAAATTAGAACAATATAGAGGTGCATGTGATATACAGAGATGGAGTTTGCTTTTCAGGTCACATAATTGCATAATAATTTTCCTTTGGGTGCCTCATAAGCATGTTTGCAGTCTGAATAATAATAATTGGAACCAGGTAATTGCTAGGCTTGGCCTTCCTTTAACAACACACTAACACACCCACTAAGAGCTCTAGGGAGATTTTTACCTTGCTAGTGGGAAGGTTATCGTCCTCCGGATTTCATGAGCAGGGGAGCATTTATCATCTTATAACCTCATAGAGCAAGAAAAGGGTATACTTAAGGGAGATTAAGGAAGTGAGTCATTTACCATTTTGTCTTGACCTGATGTACTATTGCTTGAGAAAGTGCCATGTAACTGTTTTGGCCAAAAGTCAAACTGATAATGCAACTCTGTTAATTAATTCTAAGGGTTGCAGTGATATCCAACTTATGCCACTGTCCTGAAAGACCTCTTAGCTTTATTTTGTGTCACTTCCATGAGACAATTTTTTGCTTGATTAGCAGTCTCATGTATGGTTTGGAGAAGGTGGCGCTACCAAAAAACCAGGAGGCAAAGGAGATGCTAAGAATTTCAATGGCAGTGACCACAAGAGAGAGCATTAGAAATGACTCTATCAGAAGGGCAGCTCAGGTTTTGAGATAAAGTTAGAGAGACAAGGTTAACTTTAATTGCCAAGGTTTGGAGATGTGCAGAGGAAGGATAGTGGATATGTTGGGCAAAGAATGTTGAATATGGCAAGGCATGAGGACAAGAGAAAGACCACAGAGAAGATTTATGGATCTAGTAAAGGAGGACATTGAGAGGGTTGGCATGACAGAGGAAATTGTTGGGAATAGGGCACACAATCCACTGTGGGGACCCCTAAAAAGAGCAGAGAAGAAGAAAAAGAAGATTAGTTAGCAACCAGCCACTGTCCACTCTTGCAGGATGTTCTCAACCCCTGGTCTTCTGTAGAAAACATTTTTTTCCACCAGTTCCCTTTTGCAGTAATTACCCATAAATGTTCAAATTACTGTAAATCCAGGACTGTGCTGTCAGAGTAACAGCCATAATCTTGCCTTTACTCTGCTCCTGCTCCTGTCCCCTTTCTGTCGACTGAAAGATAAACAATTTTGCCCTCGCTGAGTCAGAGACACTCAAAAACAAAGCTTAAATGCCAGCTTTCTCCTTCGTGCCAGTCCACTTTTTGCCTTAATGCATGGTTGCCAACTTTCAACTGTCAGCTGTGGTGAGACTCAGACACTCACTTTAAATTTAAGACGAAAACAAATGGTAAAAAATAGAACAAAGGAAATTAATGTTGACTTTAGTAAACAGGGCAGTGTCTGAACCTTAGAACGACATCTGTATAAAAGAAAAATGAAACTGAAATGAAAAAGTAAAACTGCTACTCTGTAACAAGTCATCTGTCTCAGTTACAGAAAGACAGACTCATTTATTATTGACAATAAAAAATAATAATTAATGACCTAACCCCTCACGGAGATACACAGTTAAGCAACAAATACAACTTTATTCCCAGCCAGATTAGGCTAAAATCAGTGGTGAGTATTAAAACAACCTTTAAAAGTTAAAGGTCTGTTGACTGAACTAAAACACATAAAAATTGTATATTTTCTGATAGTGATGGATGAGTGTCGGTGCTAAAAAAAAAAAAAGAGGTTTTGGTGCAAGAGTTAGGAAATTAGAGGAAAAGCATATAAAAACAAGCACATCAAAGAAGAAGAAGATGAAATAAGGCAGGGTTGCCAACTCACGATATGAAGCCATGATGGGAACTAAAAATACTGCAGATCTTTCTTCATAAATTTTACATAAGCAATCCACTGGACATCTAATTAGCTGAACTCACAACTAAAACTTCTGAAGGTAACAATTCTATAGATCTTTTCCTTGAAATGGGCAAACAGATCAAGTTACACTGAGTTACACAGTCAGTATCTTTAGATTTTAACATTCCTGGGATAAATAGATGAGATAAATATTTGAGAAACAACATGGATCAACGGAACTTTCTAATTTGTCATGAATTTAGTTAAACTCAGCAGGGCTCAGTTGAGTTTCTTGTTTTAACAAAAGTAATTTGTCAACGCAGTTTACATTGTTACTCCACTTGAATCGGAAATCTACTTATCTTCTTTTTTACAAGATGACCTCAACCAGTACAGTAATCAAATTGTACTAAATATGACATAGGGTACCTGTGAGGGAATGCTGTTAATCAGTTCCAGAGGCATCTAATGATGAATATTTACTTGTGGAAAAAAAAGCCTGTTTGTTCTTCATCCACGGAGTTGGAAAAGAAAGAATTTATCTATATTAGTTTATTAGAGTGACACTTCGCTCAACCAGGTCTTTAATACCGCATATGTGTATTTTTAAATAGGCGTCTCAGTGGATGCTGGAAGTGAGTGATGTTGCTCTGTAGAGAAACAGTTGATAGTAAATTCAACAAACTTGTTTTCAGAATATGAAATTGAATCTCCTCTATTGACACTGACTCTTTGAGGAGTAAACTAAACAATAATAATGACTCAACTCTCAAATCTAACTTTCTCAATTTTGCTGCGAATGTCTCATATGGCAGAGAGTATGGAAAGTAATACAAACAGATTGCTTTTCCAGTTTAATAAGCATGTAACCTTGGGCTTTTCCTCAACTGCTGTAAATGGTCTGCAGTTTAAGTTACTCTGAAATGCTAGACTTGCACATGACCTGCAATGTGCGTATCCCTCTATCAGCACAAAGGTCAACATGCAACACATTTATGCTCTAAAAGAGTTTTCTCTATATTTTTGCAACTCTTGTGCTTATGATGTGAGTCTTAAAGCTACCTGTTATACCACTACTATGCCCAAGTGGAGGCACATTTCAGTTCCTGTGATGTTTTGTGGCTGAATGTTAGGTCTGCTTGATAAAACTTAGATCCCCGGTTTTTCCAATCCATCAACAGCTGTCTCCACCCACACCTGATTTCTCCCACATAACCGTTTTGTATTAATTAATTTATACAAAGTATTGTCATACATGTGCACACATTAGCGTGTGGCTAATATTTGCAATTGAAAGTTTGTGGCAATGTTTATTTCCACGTGTTATTTATCTTTTGGTTTTTACATGTTGAACTTTTTTTCCCCCCTCTTTCTTTCCTAAAACTGAAAATATTACAGCTAAGTCTCCTTTGCACACTTATCATATTCACTTACTAAAATGGACAGAGCTCTCAGCACTACATAAAAATATTAATTTCACATTCTCATGTTCTTACTTCTATTGCGGTATAAAATGAGATGGAAGGCTTTGTTCCTACAAATACATAGGATCCTTTAGATTTCTATTTTGAATGAAGGGCAGCCATGTATGAGGGAATTATTAGGCCTTCTTAAAGATGATGAGAGAAAAACCATTTCCTAATCTAGCCAATTCTGAGTGGTGAACTATACTTATATATCTACACAGCAATGACAGGATACATTAAATCTTCAAAGGAACTCTCAAATAAGATACCCTGATTGTAAGTCTTTAGTGCATGTGGGTTCAATTAGAACACTGCTGCTATTAAATTGCTGATGAAAATAGAGACCTATACTCATCCATTATGTCCACCCTATTCCAAGATCCTGTGTAATTTATATGGTAGCCTGTAATTTTACTCCTGAATGTCATGCCTGTGATTTGTCATTTATGTATTCATAAAGTCCGCACATGTGCCAACAACAGCATTACCTGTGTCACTGTGATGGATGACAGATGGCTTCTCCTGGTGTATGAAGTGTAAGGATTAAGGTGAGGTCAAGACATGGAGTTCCTTGTCATGTCAGCTCGTGGCTTCCACCACATTTGCCCGTATCTTTTACCTCACCTAATCAGAAAATGGCAATAAACAGCAGATTTATCTTACCGTGGTATACTATATTTCTTAATATCATGAGCTGTTCTGGATCCTGAGGACATAAGAACGTCTCATTTATGTGAGAGATAGCTGTACGGAGAGTATGAAGCTAACATCATTGTTTTCAATCGTTCATCAATCATTTTTGAGAAAATTACACCATCCTGTATGTGTTGGCTCATTTATCACGCTACAATATCTACTGTAGTTGCCCTTTGATTTAATTAGTAGGCATGCACATATTAAATTGGGGCTCTAAGTGGAAGCTTCCTTTTCAAGTTTGCAGCAAAGGCTTTAATTTGGTGCTTGTTTTTCTTTTGTTATTCATCGTATTATTTGCACTAGTTGGTATTAGGACTGAAAAGACTGCTGTTGCAAGCACAGAGAAGTGTCAGTTTAAATAATGTACTCTTTAGGAAATACTATAGGATGCAAGCTAACCTTAAAAAAATCCAGCCTCTGTTCTCCATGCCAAGAAGACAGGAGTCCATTCCTTTAGAGAAAAAAAAAACATAAACTGCACTGGTTGCATTTTCCTTAAATGCAACATGGTTAATATATATTGCTCCTCTTTAAAAAAAAAAAATAGAAAAAAAACACACTCTTTTTACTGTAATTTTTCCTGTAATTATAAAACAAGCTGAACCTTTACAGTAAATACCAGCACTTTGTCCTTATTAATTACTATTGTCAAAATAATTTTTACTTGGTGCTGAATGTTAGACATACAGACTTGTATTCTTTTTCTTTCTTTCTTTCTTTCTTTCTTTCTTTCTTTCTTTCTTTCTTTCTTTCTTTCTTTCTTCCTTTTATTTTGCCACTGGAGTGGAAGTAAAGTTCAACCCATAAATATAGGAATGAAGCAGCTGAAGAAGTGTCCACTGCCTCCAGTGCAAGTGCAATCTGGCTTTGTGCTGTCATGACACATTCAGGTCATGTTTGTAATGTCCACCAGCACTGTTTACAGATGCAGGAGAGCAAGGACAGCTGGACTTGTCTTTGACTTGTATTTCTCTTACTTTAATGTGAGTGACTTTGATCAGCTACAGTGGTACATGATGATTCATTCCTTTAACAGTCCAGTACCACAGAGATCTGTGCACATAATAAAATATGTTCAAGTTTCATAAATTGTCGGAAAAAAACATCTATTTCAAGATACCATTTTTTGTAATATACAGTGCTGTTCAAATGTCTGGAGTCACCCAATTTTTATTAGGAAAAAGGCAACATTTGTGCAGTGATTTATTGAAATGTGCACAAGTAAAGGGAAATACATTCTAAAGAGCTTGAAAGTTAATATTTGGTATTACAACCTTTCTGGTAATTTTACTTTGTAAATGGTCCACAGGAATAGATCTCCAGAGTTCTTTAAAGGCATTAAAAGCTCTTCTTTGAAGAAGCTTGACCTGCCTTTTGTACTTTTTCTGATCAACATGATCCCACACTGCTTCAACAATGTGAGTTCTTCTTGTGGAATTTGGCATTTGAATAGTTTCTTGACAGCCACCCTTCCACTGAGATCATTTCTGCGAAGGCTTCCATGAACAAAATGAATAAAGAAGTGATGGATGGCTTAAGACGTTTGCACATGACTACAGTATTTTACTATGCTTAGTTACAGATAATCCACTTCATGGCAAGTCTGCATACTTAAATATTGAGATCTGAATTACTGAGAAGTAAGATGCCATTAATTTCCATATACGCTTCATTATCCAGCTGTCAAAAGGTCACTTTGCTGGACATCTGCCTTAATCCCTGCACATTCACAGATCCATATTGCACACACTCACACACACACAGTTACAGCATTTCACTTCCAAGGGAATTCATGTTAGCACAGATTCAGGTTGTGGATTATGTCATATGAATGTGGTAGGGGTGTAGAAAGAGTGGGTGGAAACATAGAAAGGGGGAAATTAGAGAGGAAACTGGGATTTGACGAGAGCTCTGGGGACCAGATCAACTTTGCATTGAGCA